>JAQZBX010000984.1:0-40392 GCA_029593785.1 Cabassous unicinctus | reverse complement strand
TTTGTCTAGATGACTGCAACAGCTTCCTAAATGGTTTCTTGCTTCCAGGCTTAGCAGGCTCCACCCTCACCTCATCCACTCTCCAGGCTTTGTCAGGATGGTTTTACAAAATATACAGTTGGCTAACTTACTTCCCTGTTTAAAAGACTTCAATGGCTCCTCTTTACTTTCAGGGCAAAATCCAGGTCATATAAAATCCTTCATGATCTGTTGTTTTCCACCTCCCCTGCTTAATTGCTTACAACCCTCCCTGCCTCCTCACCCTATGACCCAGCCTCCCTGAGCTAGTTGTGACGTTCTCACCTATAGGTCTGAAACTCTCATCAGGGTGCCTCCCTTATGCTGATATCATGATACCATCCTTTAAGCCTCAAGGAAGGCCTCATGTCCTCCAGACAACACTAACTATCCCCCTCCTTGCCTCTAATCAGCTCCCTTAGTATTATAAGTTCTCCCCCCACGTCCATTAAAGCACTTGTCAAATTGTACTAAGTGTTTTTCCCCCTGCCCATGTCTCTCATTGAATTGTAAGCTCTTTGTGTATAGGAACTGTTTTTGTTTTACCTCTGAATCCAGAGTCTAGTCAGTCCTAGTACCTGAAATCTTGTGCCAGAATCTGTTCAATTAATAAAACTCCTTTTTATTTCAATGACTCTGTGCTCAGTGGAAAAGCCTTATATTTAATCCTTTGTTGTCAAACAATGTTAGTAATTAAAGGCTTAAGGACAAGAAACCAGTAAAATAACAAGGAGGACACTACAGTGACACTAGGTGTTAGAAATACTCATCCTATGTGAAGTCTGTGCTGAGTGTTATCAAATAAACTGGTGCTGAATCTCGTGGGAGCTATACATGAGTTAGAACATATTTCATGGAAATGCCACTCCTGCCTGGGAATCCCACAGGCAGCTTCATTAACAAAAACATCAGGATCATAGCAGACCATGTCACTCTTGTCTCATAGATAGTATCATTTTTTTTCCTTCGTTTTCACTGTGCTGTGTACATATTTACCAGAAGTTTGCTCTTATAAACTTGACATCGACATTTTTCCCTACCACGAATAATCAAAACTAATTCTATGTGGCTTTATTCATTCTTTCAGCTCGCTCAAATTAAGAAAGCTGCAAAGAGAGCTTGCTGGTTGGTGCAGAGGAAGTATAAGCACATAAGGATACACATGTATGTGGCCACCAGGGGAAGTAATCATTCTTTATTAGAAAATGCTCCTCAGCAGATGAATCAAAGGCCCATTAAGGAAGGCCTTTGATTCAAAGCCTATTCAAAGAAACTAACATCCAGATAAACACAGAAGTCTCCAGACTGCCCATCTGAAGTTTAACTATGTCACATGTGAAAAGGCAACTCTATAAACATCGACATGGCTACCACTGGGGCCAATGAGCGGCCAGATGTGCTGGGATAATATCCCACAGCTTCACATCTGGGTCTCATCGCTGGCACCCACTTTCAGCTTTTCTTTTTCCATTTAAAAATATTTTAAATTGTTTGACTTTAAAACTCCTTTAGAAAACAGGGACAGTTTTAGTAAAATACCAGTGAAATGTCTTTGGCACAATTTCTAAAACTGGGATCTTAAAACCTAAAGATACTGATTTAAATCCTATCTCATGAAAGTTTTTATGATGTGAAATCTTCTTTAGGATGTCTTTTCTCATTGTTTGAACATGGCAAGTAACATTTTCTTATTCTACACTAGAAAGCAAGTGTCTGAACAATTATTTAACCTTAAATGTTGCTTTAAATTATGATTTTAAGGAGAATATTAATAGTTGTGAAATTTGTGATAATTTGTTTACTCCTGGGGCTGGATTAGCCAACATTTAACATTGGACAATTTTACCTGGAAATGACCGGATCTGCTCTCAAGCTTGATTTGGTGTTGTAGAAAAATATAATGTAACATTTATTGGAGAGGAAGGGGTAGGAACCAACTTGAGTCCGCTATGTGCCAGGCACGAGCTGGGTGATATGTTAGCTCATTTGGGCCTCCCAATCCTCTAAAGTAGGCATTGATTTTCCTATTTCTACCGATGAAGAAGCAAAGGGTCCTGGTTAAGTGACCTGCTCAAGGCAACATTGCTAACAAGTGATGAACTGAGAACTCTGCTGGAAGTCTGTTTGGCTTCAAAGGCCATGTCCTTTCCTGTCCACTGCAGCACATGCCCGCTATGGAATTGGAAAGTAACATGCCAGGGAAATGTGCGATAAGAATGTCAATAATAATATGCTTTGTCCTATTGGAACTCACTGTTAAGTAGAGGGAGGTAAGCCACAGGAAAATTTACTAAGATACAAACATAAAAGCAGAACATGATATGTACTAAGATGGAGGTATAAGCAAAGTTCCATAGCCGCACACAGAGAAGAAAATGATCACTTTAGCTGGTGTGGGTACAGCAGGGAGAAATATTGGAAGGGTCTTCTGAGAAGAAATGAAACTTGAGTTGGCCTTGTCAAATGGGTAGATTTTTAGGAGAGAACAGAGTATGAACAAGGGTACAGAGATAGGTGCAGGGCATTCCTCTTGAGTATCTGCCTGGCTCACACAGATTCTCCCATCTGTGAAGACTGCCCCTTACATGGGTGTCCAGCTTCCTCGGGATAACTGAGTAATTGCAGGGTGGACACTTGACCAAACCTGGACCAACTGTTCTCCAGCCTGACTATTATAAATTTTGAAATGAGACACAGAACCTGTGGGCTGGCAAATGCGTCAGATTAATGGCAGCCTCCTTTTGATGAAGTCCCTCAAGCTGCCCAGATTTCCACTTCTCCTGAGTCTCCATTATTCATCTTTTTCTTGGATTTCCTAAGTATCCCAGTGGCTCTCCAACAAACTCTCCTTTTTTGCTAGGCAAAGATAAAGATTTCTTAACAGAGTGGGGAAGAATATATTCTAGAGACCTCAGGTTGCCACGTTTGGCTGGAAGGCAGGTTATGTGATGAGGTATAAAAGAAGAAAGGGCTGGAAACACCTTGGGCCATTGTCACAGAAGTCCATGAGTACATGCTAATGAGTTTAGAATTTATTCTGGGGACAGTAGAGGCATACTCTACACCTACCACCACTACTGCTACTACTATTCTTGCTACTATGTATTGAGTACTTTTTCTGTGCCACTTTTTATTTTTATCCATTCATTTATTACAGTAGGCATGTGAATTACGTATTATTATCAGCATCATTTATGGATGAGGAAACTTAAGCCACGAAAAGTGGGGCAGCTTACCCAAGGTCATAGAGAGTAGATAAACACTTTACAAAGATTAATCTGGTAAAAGTACTGAAAATGACTCAAGAGTGGGGAAACTGGATACACATTACAAATCCATGGGCAATGCGGCCCATCACTTGCAGAGGCGAGGCAAGGACCAGCCCCACTGTGAAGCCACTGAAGCTGGCCCTTCCGCCTCCTCAGAGAGCTTTGTCAGCCAGTCTCGGAACACAGTGAAAGTTGTCTCTGAGAATGTGTCAGAGAAGGACACTGTATAATTTCCAGACTCAGAACAAGTGAACAAGCCGAGCTAAGTGTTTCCTCAGGCTCAGATCTGATTTCTGTGCATACACCCGAGCGTGCTCACAGACCACCCACACACTGGAGGGAAGTGGCTGGGCCAACCCTGCTTCTTTTAGTCTCTGCACGACTATGCACTGCATGCTTTGTTGTTTGGATGTAAGAAGGGATTCAAGAGCAGAGAATGCTCACCTACTAGGTGGCTGATGACAGTCCTGTTGTGTGGCATTACACTCATTTTCAGTTCTCTTGTTCCCCAGCAGGATTAAAGGGGGCTCTTCATATCATCGGCTGAACAGTTCTGCTGAGAACTCCTTCTTCTCCTCTCCATTTGTCTAAATCTCACTCTTCAGAGAAACCCTTTCTGACTAGCAACAGATTCCAACCTCCAATGAGCTCTGAGAGCACCTGCTATCTCTGCCATATCATTTGTACTTACAGGCTCCCTGGGGTTCAGATTCATAAGCCCTTTGTGGAAGGCAGTGGTTAAGAGCCTATGCCTTGAAGTACTAGAAGACATGAGTTCGAATCTCTGCTCTGCCATATCCTAGCGGAGTACCTTTTAGAGAGTTACTTAGCTTCTCTGAGTCTCAATTTTTCAACTACAAAATGGAAATAACAGTGGCTGCCTCCTCTGATTGTTATGAGGGTGAAATGAGATAATGCCTTAGAGCATTTGGCATAGCACTTAGCACATAAGAAAGGCAAATTAAAAGCTAGGTATGGTTAGTATTACCCATAAAAGCCCAGGCTACAAGAAAGCAGAAACTGTGCCACACATAAGTGTCCTGGACAAATCTTATATTAGATTGACTTAAATGCAACCAGCAACTTCCAGTGCAACTCTTACCAGTTTAAACTAGAGTTCCCTTCTCACAAGAAAGGGACCATTCTTCTGAGCTCAGTGATAATAGGTACCAGTTTCAAAGGAAGCAAAGTTGAAGGAAAGGAGAGACCCTCTCCTCACCAATTCCATGGGAAAAATTCCTAAAGAAGATCACTGCAGTCACATGCCAAATGCCCCATTCAGGGGCTCCTCAACTAAGACTCCTCCCAGCTCAGGTGAGTCAGGGCCCTTCTTCAGTGACTCTATGGGTCAGGAGTATCCTCATCTCCCATGCCATGGAAGTTCTTCACCAGGCCTTCCATGCCTTCCCTAACGACCTCCCTCCACGTCTCCCTCCTTTGTTTCATTGTGTTCCATATAGGAAGTCATCCTAGGCACGCGCGCGCGCGCGCGCACACACACACACACACCACTGCTCCCTCCGAGTCAATAACATTTCTGCTTCCCTCATTGCTGTTATGCCATTGTCATTGCAGGAGGGAACACAGCATGGGAGGTAAGAACATGGGCTCAAGGGTCAGCCAACCTGGGTTCATATTCTGGCTGCACCACAAGTAGGTTACGTGTTTTTGTGCATAACCCTTCAGGACTCGGCATGGCACCAGCTAAACTGTCCACCGGCTGAGTTGGCCATTCAGAAAATTAGCTTATGGTAAATATACCTGCATTTACTCTGAATGCCATGTGGAAGAGTTGAGACTTTTTCCTATAGGTGATGGGGATGTTTATTACAGGGAATGAAATGATCAGGTTTGTATTTTAGAAAGATTTGGGTAGCTGTCCAGAGGAAAAACTGTAGATGGATGAGCATGGAGGTGAGAAAAACAGTCAGAAGGTTACAAATATTACAGGTGCAAGATGTCTTAAATTAAGATAGTATAAGAGGGTATGGAGAGGAAGGAATTTCAGAAATATATGAGTGGAGAAATGGAGAGACAGGGTTTAGGTGATAAGGGAGAAGTTGGTAACATTGATTATGAGAGTTCTGCTTGAGACTCTTGGGTGTATTGTGATGCCTTTAACACAGTGAGAACAGAGTAGGTTGAAAAGGATTTGGGATATGTGGAAATAACGTGTTAGCTTTTGACATAATTAGTTTGAAATTGTATGGAACACCTGAGTGGGTCTTGTCTGGTGTGTAAAGTGGAATTCAGGAGGGAGCCCCGAATCTGACCACCACATGGAAGCCTGGGGGGAGATATAAACAGATTCCATGCGGTGGTTGGATCCTCAGGCATGGAGGAGACCTCCCGGGAAGAGGATGCCAGAAGAGCAGAACAGGGGCTGAGGCTGTGACCACGTGGAACACTAAGGGTGGGAGAGGACAAAGAACTGTTGATGAAGTCAGGGAGACAGCAGGAGAACTAGAAGAGAGTGCAGCTGTGAAACACCGTGGAAGGAGGTTCTTTCTAAAAGTGGGGTGACGTCAACTAAGCTGAATGACAACGAGAGGTCAAAGCAGATGAAGGCTTAAAAACATCCACTGAATTGGACAAGTAGGGTATCACTGGTGACCTTACTGGCAGCAGAGTCTGGCTCCCTATCTGGTACCTAGCATATAGTAGACAGAAGGAGGAGTAAGTGAGTAGAATATTTAAACTGAAACCCCACTAAAATGAGAAAGAAAACAAACAGGCATAGAGAGGAAAACTGTAGGTCAGTGAACTTATCCAGAGTGATGGAGAAAATCTCTCTTCTTTTTCACACTGATGTCATGAAACTAGAAGCCCAGTTTGTCCCATCCCAACAATATTTCTTACCTGGAGAGACCAGTCCATACAAGTGACCACTCGATGCTTGGACCAATGCTCATCATAGAACTGTCGATTGAAAGAAAGGTTGGCTCCAGCTTGCACATCCCTAGGAAGGTTTAAACACCACAGAGAAATATGATGCTTCAGAATGGGGCTTTATCACTATGCTGCTCATATTTAAACAGTGAAATGGCAAAAGAATGGTACACAATATTCCTAGAGGCAGAAATATCAATTCAGACAGCAAACTCTGATGATAAATAAATGAACTAAAGATGGTCCCCTTTCTAGCTTATGAAAAGCTCTCTCTAACCTGGTCCAGAAAAAAGTTTCCATGTGTTGTTCCAAGCCTGGTAAGAAATGTCAAGTTCATGCCAGATTTCCATTCTGACCAGTGCTTCCCATTCTCTACTTCCTAATAGGCTCTAGCCTGAAGGAGGAGAACAGCACACCTGGGGATTCCTTGATATCCCCACCACCTCATTTGGCCTTAGGTCAGAGATGATATGCACATTTCTATTTACCTGAAAATTCTGATTGACTAGTGGTTGCTTCCTTGTTCAAAAGCAAGTGAGGATTTCTGCTATGACACAGGTATAGCAGGGAGCGGGTGTACCAAATGCATCCCAGATATTTACCATTACTGCCATAGACCCAAACAGCATCTGGGTCTAGGAGGATTACACTTTGCCAAGTGTTGCTTGACTGACATTCAACTGGCCATAACATTGCCTTCTGAGAACTCCATGCTGGTCCTACAGTTGCTCCCCAAGACTGAGTGTTTAAAATGAAGGCTGCTTGCTCAGTGCCAGCAGCTATTGGAGCTGCATAGAGAGCTGTTTAAATTGCTTGGGTTTCAGTTTGGGCATTCCTCTATGCTCACATTCTTCTGTTCATTTGCTTTATTCCTCACCTTCTTGAATTGCACCCTGCATCACTTATCTTTTACAGCTCTCCTTCATACTGGGTAATCTGGCTTCAGACTAATTTCTTGGGCCCTAATCAGCTAACCTATTATGATGCCCTTCTCCCCCCACCGCCCTCCCCTGGCTAATCCTTCCTCAGCTCCACCATCGCAAACTCAAGCAAGAGGAATATATACCCAAGTCCTGCCAGGAACCCAGGATAACACCTGGCCAGGCATGCAGAGTGAAAAAGGACCCAGAAAATCAACTGAGCTATAGAGTAATGAGTCTTTTTAAAAAGAAAAAAAATTGTACATTCAAAATGTTGTTGTCTCTTCAAAGTAGTCTAGAGATGCCAATTGTCAAGAACATTTTCAGAACTTTCTTCTGAAATTGGTTTCAGAGCCTCTGTTGCATTCTTCTGTGTACCCTCAATGATGATAACTTTGTTCTTTGAGAATATATTTGAATTTTAGAAATAGTAAATAGTTCTGATGTAAAAGGCAAGTGATCTCACCTTCGCATATTGTCTTGGGCAATAGAATTCTGTGGCTTAAAAGCAGCTTTATCTATTTCTTACAAGGCTCATAAAATGGCTCTTATTATCGCCATGGTAATAGTAGACAGTCAAAGCCTTTTCCAATACAAGTGTTACATTCACAGAGTAATTCTTTTGGGATCATTTACTTTTATTTATTTGTTTTTAAAAATATCTGTAAATACTTCTTTGTACACATGTTTTCTAAGTGGCATATACACATAACCTTACAGTAGTCACAAAAAAAGAGGAAAAAGTTTCCAGTTTCTGTCTCTGACTCCAACATCAAATAAGGTCTCTTATATCTCATGTTTGTTTTCTTCAGCTTCCTGTTTGCTTAGGAATCAAGAATAGATCTACTAGATATAATACAAGTCTTTTGCTGCTAATAAATTTTTTTTTTACCCAGAGGGACAATGTACATGACGTTGCCAAGGAGGAAGGTATAGAGAGGTCTTTATCACTTGGACTGTTCCCCAGAGATCAAGTTCAAAAGCATTTCACAGAAGCACATGATAATTACAGGGAACGCTCAGCCAGACATTAGAACCAAAGCCCTTAGTCAAAGCTGTTCAGCAAGATCAATCCTGGAATTTCATCGTCCTCTGATTTGTTAGATTTGGAATTTGCCCAGTCAACCCATGAATGAATTTAGAATCAACACATACTTATCGGACTACTTTTTGAAAAGTGCACACAAGAAACTAACCCATCTTTTTCCTCTAGTTCTCGACCACTGTAGTCAAAAAAGATGTCTGAGTCTTCTGCCAGGGCTCGTTCAATTACCCGAATCGTCCGATCAAAAAAGATGAGGAATTCCTCTGAATGGAGGATCTGCTGTTTTTCTTCCTCTGTCAGCTCCCTTGGAGGGGCTTGAAATGTAACAGAGATAATTGAGAAAGAAAAAAATGACAATTACTGTTTAACAGGAATCTAACACTTCAGAGACACTGTTTACCAATGGAGTAGTAAGACACAGCAAAATAACTAAGTATTTAGAGTTAGTATCATCCCAAATGATTCTCAAATCCACACTACAGATTTTTGCTGATATCTTCACTACCACTTTTACAGAAAAGATTTCATACCTGTCCTAATTACTATTTCGAAGCGTTGAAATAAATTAAGATTACAAACTAAAATAGACTGGTGTGTTCAAATTTTAGCCATCTGTTATGAAAGTTAAAAGCTCAAACAGTTCCTAATAGAGAAATCCCTAAAAGGATTTATTTTAGATACTACTGTAAAACTCTGCACAATTAAGGACTATCTCTAAGGGGATCCAGATAGTACCTTTCCTCTTTCCACTGGGCAAATTCATCCTTTTAGCTGTTTAGTAGGTAAGCGTGACTGATTGTTACATAGGTTCCACTCAGAAGCTAAAACATGTCCTTCCAAACCCGTTTTTATCTAACGAATCACATGGGAAAAACATGTTTCTATAAAACATCTCCCAATTGTTTTTATGCCTTAATTTTCTAGCATTATTAATCTTATTGAACCAAATTTGAAGATACAAAATATGACAGATATTAAATAAGTAGCAGTACATCGTAACATCTGAAAGTTAGCTGACCTCAGAGTCATGGTTAGGTTACATAAACGGCTCCTTCACTAGCAGGTTTTTCATAAACTGTAGAGAGGGGATTAGGAACTCCCCCAGACTGAGATTGCCTCAAGGGCAGAAACTGTCACCTGAACCTTTGTGGTTCTTCAGAAGCCCCAGTTCAACTCAACTCCTTGCAGAAAGGCCTTCAGTAAACATTTGATTGGCTATTCTTTCCGTAGAAACAGAAGCTCTTATGAAGTTTAACCTACAGGATTGCAGGTCATTACTATCACGGGTGGTAGAATCGCCCTGATGCTTCTGCAACCATCGCCATAACCAGGAGCCATTTCTACCTGGCCACATGGTCAGAGGAATCTTTTAGGTACAAACACCTGTAGCATAATATTTTATGGAAGCACTTTCAATGGTATCTCAACCACTGTCCAGTGAAATCTGAACTGTCAAGAAGCCATTCTGCAGAACCTTGGCAGTGGATCTCAAACTTTTGATGCCCATAACATCTTCTCCTTCCTGCCTCTCCCTCCCTCCCCAGACCATGAAGCTCCAGGTCTGGAGTGGAGACGAGAATCTGTATTAGTACAAGAAACTAGACAGATTCTGATGTAGTTGGATCACATCTTGAGAAATACTCTGCAGGGCTAACGTAAGAGAACATGATTCATCCACGATTGAAGAGGACTGTCTCAAAAACAGTCTGCCTTCATTGTTTCCAGCAACCCTACACATATAAGAATATTTTTTTGTTGCCTATATCTCCAGGGCCTTAAATATGCAAATGTGTGTTGGGTTTTTCTAAGAGCCTCAACTTCGGCAAGCAGTGTGGCTGAGAACTAGTTTGAGAAATGATGAAGTGAGTGGTGTGTTGACTCAGACTTTGGCTAGGTAACTGGGAGGCCATAAATAACATAACAAGGAGAATTCCACAAAACTGACCTGGATTCAAACATTTACCAAGCCATTTGCTAGTTTTGATTCTTTAATCAATTAATTGAAGCTCTCTGTGAGTAGCAGTTTCATCTGTAAAATGGGGATGATGATACCTAAGCTTTAAGTCTGGTTTAAGGGTTAAAGATAAATACACTGGACAAATAGTTAAACACTCAATAATTAGTTAACTAAAACTCCCATAAATGAAGCATTTGAACTATGCCACCTTCTGTATGTTCAAGAGAAGAGTGGAATTACTAAATGCTCTAGCCAAAAGAAAATAAAAATCTACAATATGCTAGGTCAATTGTGTTTTGGTTAGTACTGTTACATAAATAAATAATCAAATTTATTTGTTGGCCAGTAGGCCAACAAGAATGTCTTATTTTAAAAGACTTACTCTGTCTTGGTCACTTAATGGATGACTTGTGACACACTTAAAATTAAGCAGGGAAGTAGGAACTTTTCCCCCTTTATTCCTTTTTAAAAATAATATTAAAAAATCTTTATATTTTCTGTTTATCCTTTGAGCCACTTCTATTTCACCTGTATCTTTCTTTGCAGGTCCATTACCTTGAATAAAAACTAGCATCTGTGTAATTTTCTGTAATTTTTTTCTTCCTTGTAGCTTATTGTCACTTTGATCTCAGCTTTCAAGACACATGACTTCTTCTCTAAGAGAAACATAAATGGCTGATCAAAGTGTATTTGCAGAGGCCAAGTTCAGGTAGGTGAAGCAGTCGCCTCTCCAGATATTATGTTTGACAATCCAATATTTGGCTTGAAATTAAATTGCTACTGAAGCAAAACAAAGGATATATTTAATATTGAGCTTTGATGTCTAACAGGGATCAAATAACATGATTTCTTAGCACAAAATAATAAGATGCATGTGCAGATGGCTATGTATTTTTTAAAGTTATAAACAATATTCAACTTAGGAGTTAAATAGGGTAATACTTTTATTCCTAGTAATTTTTGATTAAATAAATCCTTCACATTTAAAAATGTTTAAATTAACAAGTATTGTTACAATATATTGAAAACAAAATGGAATATCCAGGAACTGCAACCAAAATGCTGTTTTTAGAGATAAAAGATCTCCAGACATCACATTTCATAAAATAAAATTAGTAGTTTAATGAAATCCACAAGGTCCAAAATACAAACATAAAAAATTAGAATCAGAATTGTATTTGTCCAAGATAGACCATAAATTCTCCCTGAAGTATCTGTCTGCAGCTTTTCCCTGTCTCTGGAACTCATGAATTATTTTGAACAAGTTCGTTGCATAAAAATGTAGCTATTTATTTAACAGAAAAATGCTCACCAGAGCATAAGGTAGACATTAATTCCATTTTTTTATTAGTTAAGCATAAAATACATTTGTAGCATTTTTGTGTGTTTTTGCAACACAAAACATGGAGTATTTCTCCAAAGAGCTAACAAATAACGATACTTTCTGTATTTAATGTGAGCTTTTTTAAAAAGTAAAGATTCTTTATTAAAAGTAGAACACAGAGATATGTCTTACATATAATCCAAATGATAGGACAATTTCCAAATGTGTCAAAATTTACTTGAATAGTTATATTTAGCTTGAATAACAAGAATGAGAAAAATGTGCTAGATTCAGAAAATTCAAAACTTAGAAAGCTACCTAATTCTATGAATTTGTGGCCTGCAAAATAAAAATCTAATTTAAATTTTATTTTAGGGTCTACTTTTTATTATAGAAATGTTCATTTCTTTTGGAGTGACATATAAAAATACTTTTAAATTCTTTCAAATTTACTTTTTATTATACTGTACCTTTTGGGTTCTGGGGTTCTTGGGGGAATTTTTTTCTTTTATAAAATGCACAATTTACAATGAATTTCACAACTTATATTATTTTAATATCTTATGTTTTTGTTAAAATTTATTTTTAAAATATCCACTTCAAAAATGTCTTGCCTTGTTTAAATAATGTAGCTTTAAATGTCAATATAAAATTTTACATTTAAAAGTATTTTTGAAGAATACATCTAAAAGATACAAATACAAATAAATAAAATCCACATAGCCAGGAAAAATATAAATAAATAAGCACACATACCCAGATTAAGTCGGGACAGTGGCTTTTATGAGAAATTTATGGTGAAATCAGTTCTTATGCAGGAACAAGAAAACCAAACCAAACTAACAAAGAAGGATATCCTTCTCTGAACTTAATATGAGGTTTATGAGTTAATTTGTATTTACAAGAGTTAAATTTCCGATTCTGTTCTTCTGAATTCTGAAACTTAAAGATACCAGGACATGGATCCGTAGAAATGTCCTACATTTTGATTAAAAGCTACAATATACCTGTTGCTTTTTTCCTACTATGTGTGGAAAAAAGAGTGAAAATGGCAATAAATAAAACCTATATTTCTTTCATGTTTAATGCATTTTTACGTCTCAGAGGCAAAAACGTCAAAAGCTAGTGAATACTGATATTTCCCAACTCCCCCTTACCACTTTTTTTTTTAACTCAAAAAAAAAAAAAAAAAAAAAAAAAAAAAAGCCAAACAGATTTCTCAAAAATGTGTTCCCTGGTTTGAAACTGTGTATGTCAAGTTTCAGCCCAGAGCAAATTTTTATGGCTGAGTAATAAATCCCTGAAACACAGGGCTCATAATGGAAGTGCTGACACAGCCCTAACTACTAGGCAGCCGTGTGAATGGCGCCACGATTATATCTGCTAGAGATTCTTTAAAAAGTTTGCAAAAATACCGTCTTGCTTTTTCAAAAAAATACCAGAGAGGGTTTGATGCCAACATAAACATGCTTTTAACCCATTATGTGCTAATTTGCAGAAAAGCCATTAATGGAGAATAAGGCACACGGTGCAGCAGTATCAGGAAATGTTCTTTCAAACTTCTTTTTGACTTTCAACATGACTTTAATCAATTCCATGAAGCATGAATAGCAGTTAAGACTGGAGGGTGTTTTTGCTCAAAACTTAAGACGAGGGTTGCACCGCTCTGCCAGAGAAGATGATTTGGAGATTGGGAGTGGGGGTGGGTATCAGTGCCAAGACACACAAAAAATACCCTGGCTCGTACATCACCCAGTATATATTAAGGATATTTTGTAAAAGGAAAAAAAAAAGAGAATTTTCATAGGTCCTGGAGTTTGTTGTTTGTTTGTTTGTCCCTTGCTACCCCTGTGATAATAATATCCTATTCACGAGCTTTTTTTTTGTTAAAGACATTTTTGGTAGAAGTTTAAATGTGAGATCTCTTTTATCAAATCCTTTAGAATCTTATAGAAAAAGTAACCCCTGTGCCCTTGGCTGCTGTCACTGTTAAAGATGCTGGATCTCCTCCTTGCCCTCAGTAACAATCCAGAACTTAACAGTGACACATGAGAACAGGCATAGTGACAAAAACAGGACCTTTAAAGATAGTTCTCCAGAGAGTTTAAAGGACATCTCTTGCAGCTCCTCCAATATTTTCACAATTTCTTATTGGATGTCATCTGCAATAGGTAATTGGGTTGCACTCATTTTCTCATGAGATCACAAAGGGTTCAAGTGAGTACATGTGATAAACATGTACCCATTCCTGCAAAAATACTCAGTGCCCACTCTGTGCCATAGCCACAGCCATCTTTAAAAGTTAAAAGTCAAGTGAGCTTCTGATTGGAGTTATATTGATCCATATGTGGGATACTCAGTAGGAAATATAGAAGTACCTTTTAAATTTACACTCCTGAGGTGCTACTCTCCATTTGTCAACAAGAATGATAATTTCAATATTCTGTTCCTTTCATCTGTCTCAATGGACTAAGAACCTCTAAGTGATACAAAATCAGATCTTTAAGGAAGCATCACCTGTAGTATCTCTTATTTTTCTTTTTTGTTTTCTTTCCTTAGAGAACAACTTTACTCCCTCCCTCCCACCCTCCCTCCCTGCTTCCTTCCTTTCCTTCCCTTCCTTCCCTTCCTTTCCTTCCTTTTTAATTTGAGACCTAATGCTATTACAGGATGGTGACATTGTTGTTAAATGTACAGGCTTTAGATTCAAATACAAATCTTGGCTCATATACTTGTAAATGATCTATCTTTAGATAAGGTTTTTAATCTCTGTTTTTATTTCCCTGTCTATAAAATAGGTATTATAATAATAGTATCTGCTTCAAAAGATTATGTGAGGAGCAGAAAATATATGTAGAGTGCTTAGGAGGGAGCCGAGTACATAGTAAGCACTTAACAAATGTTAGTAATTATCAACACTCAAACATGTAGGAAGTTGCTTCTCCTTACACAAGCGGAGTTGTGGAAGAACAGTCTCAACAGTACAATTAATAGTAAAGATGACTGTTAATGTTTCTATGTAGCTAATATGAAAAAACTCCAGAATTTATTGACAAAATATAACTTCTCCTTTCTCCAATGTGTTATCATTGGGAATATATGGAGTGATCTAGATAACATGACTCGAAATCAGAGGTTATAGTTTGTAAGTATAGTTGAACTGAATTATCACAGAAAACCTTCCATACACTGAGGCTAAATTTAATTTTTACTTACCCATATAGTCCCTGATGTTGGTAAAAATAAACAACAATAAAATTATCACTCAACTTAGTGCCCACACCATACCTTCCTTCACCTCCTGTTTTTTGTCTTGATTTTCCAGTTCTGAATCATTGCCAACTTTAGGTTCTACCATTTCCTCATCTTCCTCGTCCTCTAAAAAAAGAAAGAGAAAATGCAATATTTTCTTTCCTGCTAATCAAGTCTTCAGTTGATGGTGGGAGGTAGGGGCAAAGGGTAAAGTTCCCATCATTTAGGGCAACTTCTGAGTAAATCAGTCCACAAGGAATGCCTGAGATATATGTTCATGAATATATGAATAAATTTTCTCCAGAGGGCCTCTTTGAAAGTCCCCCCAAGCTGCTGAGAAAACCACTCCAGAGTCAGCACCTGCTACCTCCATCTCCAGGCCCCCACCACATGTGATGTCTTGGGATTACCTCCCTGACCTCAGCATCTTCTTTGGAGATGGCCCAGGAACAGCTCTTAAAACGTTTCCACCTGGAGCACATTCTCCGCAGGGGACACCTGTTATACAGACGACTCATTTCCAATTTAATTCTCACCAAATTAATTTGGTTTTGACCTACAGGAAAGGGTTAAATGCAAGTGTGACCCTAGGTCAAATGCCACCGGCAAGTAAAGAACCAGGATAGAGTACCAAAAGTCATTGCCATTGGCCTGAGAGAAAGAAACCGACCCAAAATGGCATTTACACATTCAGAGAAGTTCATGCATTAATGTGAATTTAATGAGCACCAACAAATGGACCCAGCCGGCTACCACTGCCAGATGTTATAGTGCCCTTCCTGCCCTATGCAAATGTGTGATCATTCTTCCTCTCCTCTCAATCTGTCTTTCTTAGAGACTCCTTTCATCATAGAGCACTTGAAATCATCAGTCACAATGTAGAAGATGTAGGACAGAATCAAGGTGTCTCAAGAAAATCAAACTCGGAGAAAATGATATATAAAATTAAAACTTGCTTTTAGAATTTTGTATTAAAATATCTTCCTCTTGAGTATTATATTCACTCTAGGCTATTGATTTCATTGGTTCAAGTGGAGTTTAAAAGAAATGACTTCACTTTTTTTTTTTTCCATCTCATACATTTATTATTCAGAAAATATTTACAGATCTCTTATAAAACCTCAGGATCTAGGGAGAGGCCCATTCCCTTCATGAGAATTTTATCAATTTAAAATTTCAATATCAACCATGTAGGGAACACATTATAAATGCATATTTATATGTTCAAATAAATATCTATGGCCTCAGAAACAGCCCCAAAAGTTTTCACTATATTAAGCAAGTGATTTGTCAAAGAAATATCAATTTAAAAACTATGATGTGTGACGTATAGCACTGCAATTTAAATATTAAACATTTTTTAAATGTGAAGTTTCCCTGAAACACAGTACTCTGTATAAATATGTGTAGATTGTGGAACCAATCTCATCTCTTTATAACCATGCTTATATACATACCAGAAAGAATGCAAACATTTTCAAGGAGAATTGCCATGTATTACTGACCCATACATACAAGATCACATTTATGAGAAAAGAGTTGTACTTAAAATTTTGAAGTGAAGAGTTACCCAGATTTCCAGACAAATAAACCTTTAAAATGTTAAGCAATAAATAAAACATCTAAGACCTTATCTATATGTTACCTACTCACAATAAACCTGCTTGGAAAGTCTTGAACAAAATACCCACCTTGACATGATATATCTTCCTGATCAAAGGCTCTAACAGAAAGCCAGGAGGCATTAGCTGGAGAAATTTTTTTTTTTTTTTTCTTTTGGTGAGCCCTGGATGGAGAGGCATTTTTCAAAAAGCCACTAATCTGTTGGAAAGTGGTTCTATTTCTGAACCTTCTAGAGACGTTTCTTTAAATCTAATGGATTCAGTAGCCATGCCCTGACACCTACCAAATGCAAGGCAAAAATAACACATTTGAAGGTGATAAAGTCAGTAAAGTACAGTCTCTTCAACTTACAATCTAGTAGAAGGGATACAGGAAGTATACCATAATAATGCCTAAGACGGTGATGAGTGCTTCACTTGCCTAGTCTAATTTATTTCTGAGAATCTAGAACTATTAGCCCTGTTTTACAGATAAGGAGACAGAGTAACTTCTCCCAAAGAAACCCCCAACTGAGTCTGTCTGGTTCTGCCTGTTTTCAGGTCTGTGATCCTTAGCCACCATGCATACGGCCTCCCTAACCACAGTATGACAAGTAATAGAAACACTGTGGAGAAAGGCCTAAAGCCCAAAGAGGTTCAATGCTCAGTGGCAGTGTAAGGAGGGGTTCGTGGTGGTTCTTTGAGTTAGACATTGCATGGCCTCAATATGGACTACCTTTCTACTTCCAGGAGGTAATCAGCATAAGGTTCAGCGGGAGGAGTTAGGTTTCAACCTTCAGAGCTATACATAATGAATATCAAGATTAAATACATATATATTTTTCCCAATTCTAGAATCACTGCCCTGAGACCTGATCTTCACTGTTTAATATGAAGCACCGATTCCTCTGGCCAATCAGGTTGGCAGAACGAGGTGGTGGAAACAGCAATGCAAGGGGAATTATTGATCTGGGTTGATCTGGAGTCTACCAGTTACTGGCCCCTTGATTTTAAACAAGTCAGAGAAACTCTCTAAGCCACTGTTTCCTCATCAGCTTAATGGGAATAATATTTTTTTTCTTAAAACACAGTGTTGTTTCAAGAATAATCAAATAAAATAAGAGATATAAAATGGCTTTTAAAAATAATTTTATGGCACTTACATATACATCTAAACATAAAAGTTTCCATTTTAACCATTTTTAAGTGTACAGTTCACCGGTAGGAATTAAATTCACATGCTATCCTACCTTCATGACCATCTATTGCTAAAACTTTTTCATCACCCTAAATAGTAATTTTGTACCCATTAAGCATTAAGCATTAACTTCTCCCTCCCCCTTCCCCTGATTACCTCTAATCTACTTTCTCTATCCACATTCTGTCTCCATGAATTTGCTTATTCTAGATATTTCATGTTAGTGGAATCATACAATATTTGTCCTTTTGTTTCAGGCTTATTTCACTTAGCAAAGCATTTCACGGTTCATCTACATTGTAGCATGTATCAGAGCCTCCTTGTGAGGGCAGGCCGGACAGCGCGGCCCAGTGGGCTGATGCAGTAAGACCTCACAACAGGAAGCGGATGTGGCTCAATCAATGGAGCCCCCGTTTACCATGTGTGAGGCCCCGGGTTCGCTTCCTGGGGCCTCCTTGTGAGGGCAGGCCAGCCCGCGCGGCACGGTGGGCTGATGCAGCGAGACCTCACAGCAAGGGGGAGATAAGCAGACACGGAGAAAACACACAGCGAATGGACACAGCAAGCACAAGCAGCAAGGGGGGGATAAATAAATAAATAAATAATTTAAATTATACTCACTTAAAAAAAAAAGTAAATAAATAGTATCAAGTTCTCACCTTTTACAGATAGAGGGTTTTTATTTTAAACATTAATTCTTGGAAGATAAAAAAAGCAACATCAATATGACAGAAAGTGCCCCTTATAACTTATTGAAAAAAATGTTAATTCTATTAAGGGCTTAGCTATAAAAGGTCCAGGCTGATGATAGCCATGTGTTAGTTTTGCATAGAAATATGAAGGGAAATGGCAGGTTATATAATTCTTTAAATATCAAATACTTCCCCAAAGGATAAGTTTTGATCATTTAGAGAAAAAACAACAACATATACTTAATGTCAGCATAATATGTACAAAGTAGTATGATGAGATACTGTGAATGACAGAGAAACAAATTTGTTTTTTTAAAAAACAAACCAGTTGTAGGCATTAGTTTTTAGTGGCCAGAGAATTCTTTGTCTATCAGCCATTTAAAGACACAAAGTTAAGTGTTTCAGTGGATTTGTTGAGGAAATAAAACACAAGAGGCTGGTTTGTTTTTCTGCACACTGATATATTTGCCTTGCTCAGCAAAGACCATATATTTTTCTTTAAGATTCTGGTTTCCTTTCTGGTGCAATTGGAATTACTTCTGTTGAAACCATTTTCAAAATAATTTAATAATTTCAAAGAAAAGGATTTCTGTAGACCTGCTACAGACTACTGATATATGAGTTGTGCTACCAGTTCATACTCAGCTATGTTTCCTCTGTGATTGGAGAGAATAAAAAAAAAATTACCACCCATGTATGGTTTCCTATACCCAGATCCACACAAGGAATTAAACTAATGGCAGAACTTAAATTACCTGTGAGCCCACTGAGCTAATTTCAAACAATGGCATCTTTTAGACTCACTATTTTAACACCCAAATTCTGTCATCTCCAGTTGCTGCATTTATCTCCCTCACTGGCAAAACTTTGGTAATCACTGTCCTCCTTCCTTAAGATTTTCTGAAGATCTAAGAATGAATAGCTGCATGTAATGCATCAGTGACATATAACATACTTGACCCACTGCATGTACTTCCAAAGGGTTAGTTTCTTCTACTAGTTTGTGGTTCAGAAGGAAACCTATGTAAGCAATTTTAAAATGCCATAGTCCTCTCATTGTTGACCTGCTCTGATAGCCTCACAAATGTGAGACATTTGAGAGGGAGTGCAGTGGGACATTTGTCATGGTCTGGCAATAGTGTCAGAAACCCTTTCTGTCTGGGTATATTCCCCTTTGCAGTAGAGCTGTCATGATGAGATGCTACACCTTATGTCCCTCATGAAGCCCAAGGGGAGACATTTTCCTGCTCTCCATCTCCTGGCGACCAGGATGCAGGCAGGATATGGGCAAGTGGACTGGATGCTCTGAACTGGGAGGCAAAGCCAAGATGACAGTTAGGACTAATTCAGGAAAAGCTGCAGCAGTAGCAGCAATGTCCAACATGCAGTCCAGACTGTTCCAGAGGTCCAGTGTCTGGATCCCTTTGGTTCCTGCCCCTTTTTCAAATCTGGTCCTTCTGCCTCCTGTTGATTCTGTAAACACCAGATTTCCTTCCAATAAATCCCACTAGAGGTGGTGTCTGCTGCTTGCAACCAGACCCTGAGCATTACAAGGTAGCCCTCTGTCAGGAGGGGCTGGTGTTTTATGAGGTCACCAGGTTCTCACTTACCCCGGTTCCCTCGGGGCCTGCAAAGCTCTGGGGTAAGAGAGTCTGAGAGCCAGGCCAGAGCTCATGCTGCCCTGCTCCTGGCTTTTCATGAGGTGGCTGCAGTCCTTCCATCTGCCATCTTGCCGAAGACCACTAAGTCTGGTCCAGGAGGAAAACAGAGGCAGGAAGCAGAGCTGTTCATTTCACTCCATTCTTCTTGACTCCAAAGGACATCTTGATGTTGCCCAAAGCAGGAGGCACAAAACAATTACCATATGATTTCAAATCTAACATGCTATCAATAGTAAGATACACAAATGCTTTACTTATCACTAAGAAAGACAATTACTGCTAATTTAACCATAACACGTCATCAATTCGAATGTGAAAAATGGTGAAAGTTAGAATTGATGATATAATTTGTGGCTTAAGAAATGAATAAAAACTCATTTTCAAAGATTAAATGATGGCATGGGCATAGGCTCAATTCTAAACCAAGCTTGGTGTGGAGAGAAACAAAGGACTTTTTTTTTTCTTTTGTATGTGTTGCTTTCAATTTAAGAGCAATTATCTCAGTCATTTTTTCTATGTATGGATATTTCTGATGGCTATTCTTTTTATAAGAGATTTTAAATTTTTCAGTAGAAAAACAGAATTTCTCAAATAAAATTTTATTTTAAATTTTAAAAAATACTCTATAAACATTTATACAGTGAGCATAAATGCTTAGTACAGATCTCTGCTTTAGGGTCCAAGGATATAAAATCTTAATCTCCCATTTGCTCATCATTTTTTCATTCCAACCATTTTCCTGAAATTGATCTCTCTAATGTCATCCACAGGCTTCTAATTTCCAAAACCTGTGAATTAAAACAAAAATTTCCTTATCATTGGTATTCTACCTGCAGCATTTGACATTGTTGACCAGTTCCTTCTTGTTGAAGCTCACTCTTCCTTTGACCTCCTGACGGCTCACCCACCTGCTTGTCTCCTCCATTTTAGTCTCCTTTGAAGGTTTTTCTCCCTCCATCTGTCTCCTAAATGAAGGTATTCTCTGGGGTTCTGTCTTTGGTCCCTTCTTTTCTCCCATAATTTGCTCACTGTGGAGATATTTACACCTGTGTTCCCCACTATCACCCATACTTGGGCATCTCCAGTCCACATATCCTTTCCAGGCTCAGACTCTATACTGTACATCTGTATATTATATCCTGAATGTCCTACAGTCACTTCATACTCAACGCATTTATTTTATTTTTTTTTAAAGATTTATTTATTTTATTTATCTCCCCCCAGGCTGCCTGTGCTGCTGTGTCCACTCGCTGCGCGTCTTCTCCGTGCCAGCCCATCTCCCCCTCGCTGCGAGGCCCCGCCACACCCACCAGCCCATGGCGCCGTGCGAGCCGGCCTGCCCTCACAAGGAGGCGCCGGGAAGCGAACCCAGGGCCTCTCATATGGTAAATGGGTGCTCTATCCATTGCGCCACACCCGCTTCCTGCCGTGAGGTTGCTGCATCAGCCCACCGCACCGCTCAGGCCGGCGTGCCCTCACAAGGAGGCCTCGGGACGCGAACCCGGGCCTCCCATATGGTAAACGGGGGCTCTATCCACTGAGCCACACCTGCCTCCCATACTCAACACGTTTAAAGCAGAATTCCTGCCTTCTGCTGAGATCTGCTCCTTCAGCTGCATTTTCTATCCTGGCTAATGGTGCCACCATTTACATGGGCTCACAGCTGGTCACCCTAGTGTCACTTTTTATTCCTCCTTTCTGTCAGAGCCCATAAGAGTGGAGCTCTATATCCTGTCAATTCCACCTCCAAAATCTGTCTCAAAGCTACCTCTGTCTTTACTGCCACTGCCTTAGACCAAGCCATCACAATCTCTTGCTGGAGTATTGCGAAAGCCTTCTAACTGGTCTTCCTACCACCACCAGTCTTGCTCTATATTGCTAGTGGTTTCGTTTTTCATTTAAACACACATTCACATTGTCTTTCTCTACCTTCTTGCCTCTTCCCCCTCATCTTCCATTCTGGACAATGCACAGATCGGTAAATGTCCCAGCAGGTTCATGCCTCAGAGCCACTGCACATTATTTTTTTCTGTCTGGGTTGGTCATTCCTCCAATACCCATGAGGTGAACCTTACCAGCCCTTGATGATGCAGCTTCAGCAATGTAACACCTCCCCCGCCGGCCAAGCAGAATTTTCATCCCCATACATTGTACCCCACCATGTATATGTGTGTGCGTGGTTACATCTCAGATCACTTGAAATTAAGTGTAGGCCTCTATCTCTACAACCAGACTACAGGCTCCTCAAAGACCTACTCTTGTTAGTATCATCAATGTCAAGTACTGAGACTAGCAATGTCATGACAGGAGATTGCTCTGGAAAGGTAGTTGTGAACTATATCACATAGGACCTTACAGGACAGAACGAGTTTATGCTTCTTCCTATAAGAGATCAGTGTACTCCTTTTGATAAACATGAATCTCATTCAGTCCATAAATTTTATTTAAAATTTCAAAAGGAATTTAAGGTGCTGATGATGCTAAATAAACATGGTTTTGGAAATTGCACTTATCTCCTTCCTTGCCAGCCCCTTATGATGACTTTGCTATACCACTCTATGGGAAAGGGCTGACTAACAGTGAAAGTTTTTGCTGCCAGCCCTGCAGAGAAACAAGAATTTATTTTAAAGACACAAGAGACAATTTATGATTTTTGAAAAAAAATTATGGAAGGGATATGGAGGTTGGAAGAGAATGGGCAAGACTGGGGTCACAGAGACAGAAGGTAGGCTGTAGCCATGGTCCAGGCAATATATGATGAGAACTCAACCTAGGACAGTTCGGTTGCCAGTGGGCATGATGAATTAGATGGTGAATTTAGACATCTGTTTGCACAGCAGACAGTGAAGGCTCTTGCACAGAGCTCACTCTAGTCACCCTATCCTTGGACCAACCTTGTGTGCAGCTTGCCAACTTTTCTGGGAGTCTGAAGAGAGCCACCCTCCTGATATGTATCACAGCGGCCAAAATAAAGTATAACATGCACCACTGAATGCTTACACAAACCAAGGTGAGCAGATCTGTGCTTATAAAATATGCAGGAAAGACATATTTTGTGGGATTTTCAGTAAGCACTTTGTTAAATATACTACATGCTAATATTTTAAAAACCTTCACTTTCTGGTCTAGAAAAATCTGGCCAGAGTAAAGAAAACATACATTTCTCATCATACAGAGCACTCCTGTTAACACTCCGGGCCACATCAGTTCTCTCTGAAGGCTCTAACATGATGGTACTTGGAAAATTTACTTCCTGATGGAATGTCACCCAAGTCATTGCAAATGGGAGGAAATGAAGAAAATATTCAAAATGAGAAAGGAAGCCAGAGAATAGTATTTTTTAGCAGCTGTTTCTGAACCTTGTTACTGAGCTGGTATTTAATATGTGTGCAGTAAATATGTCTTGAATTGAACTGATGTAGATTAGTCAGCTGCCATGGAAGTAAAGAGATGAGGAAGAGAACTACGTCCTTCTTGGGAAAATCCAGTTAGGAGGCCACGGATACCTTCAATATTTGATGTCTGGGGATGGGAAGGCTTGCTTGTTCTGTGTTTCCATTAGATTTCCTCCTTAAAAACCTTTAATAGCTCCATATCTTCTAGGTTATCTTAGTATTTAAAACCCACCCATCATCTGACCCCAACTTAATTCTCCAGTATTGCTCAAAGCATATCCCTTGACTCAACTGTGCATGAAATAGACCAAGTATGTTGTCAGAATCTCCTTCCCCAATTTTCCCTAGTTTTAGTCTTTTCATATTTTTAAGTTCCTGTCTCCCCAAGCTTTCTCAGGAAGTCATGGGTCTTTCAACCACAAGAGAACAGTTGGAGAACTCATCCACCTTGATGGATTAGATAGTGGTAACCCAGATAAATTAACTTCTAGTGGCAAACTGCAGTTCTTACAAGACCCAGAACAAGAGACATTTTGAAATGCCCTCCTAGACTCCTCAAATAATAAGTCCTCTGTCCTGCATTGTTGTAAGCAGGACCATTACATCACACAACTCCAGAAAGCAGCAGTCCTGCTGTAGTCGACGTGAATGGGCCTTCTTGTGTTGTACAGGGCACAGTCTCTGGCTGTGCTTGGCAGCCCTATTTGTATGGCTGTCCACACACACACACACACACACACACACACACACACACATTCTGGCCAATAAATTTCACAACAGTTGAAAATACTATTCTTAGCTGCTTGAAAAAGGAGGAGATACTTTTAGCTTTCTTTTTCAGACTTAATCTCCTTTGCTATTCACTTCTGCTTCTGGACAATTCCATACCCTACTCTTGGTTTCCTTTACTATTTCTTCCAAATGTAAAAACCTGCAGTTCCTCTCAGTGGGAGTATTGCTTGTGAAAGAGAAAACGGGGCCACAGGGCAGGGTCATCATCATGTTTCGCTTTCAGCAGTCGACTGTAGATGTAGAGATGAGAAAGGTAAACGTCAAGCTCTCCAGATACTAAAATGACTGTTGCATTATGTTAATTAGAAAAAACAGAGCAAGTAACACCATTTTTACTCATAAAGAGATACTGTTTCTAAGGAGGAAGTGATACCTTCCATCTCTGGGAAGTGACAGCTCTGAAAATCAGAGCAGTTGCCACATCAATCACTGCACATACAGGTTTTTAGCAGTCTGGCAGTTTGATGTAATTATGAATTCCAAAAATAGATATTGATTTATGTTTGTAAACTGGTCTGCTAATCTGGGCATGATTAAGTTATGATTAGGGCGTTAACTGGGCCACATCAGTAGGGCATTGAGCCCCACCCCTTGGGGTGTATTTAAAAGGCATGGCAAAGGACAGAGTTGGAGAAGTTTTTGATGTTGGAGTCTTGAGCTGGAGCCCCATGAAGTAAGAGAGCTTGAAGAGAAGGCCCTGGGATAGAGATGGGCCATTCACCTGAGAGTTCACAGCTGGCCTTGTGGAGAGAAGCAAAGCCTAGAGAGCCTCATAGTCTATAGCTGACCTTGTGGAGGAAACAGAAGCGCTAAGCCCGGAGAGAAATGCAACCCCTGGCAAATGTCGGCAGCTGTCTTGCTCCAACACGTGGCAATGGACTTTGGTGAGGGAAGAAACTTATGTTTTATGGCCTGGTAACTGTGGACTTCTACTCCAAATAAATACCCTTTATAAAAACCAAATGATTTCTGGCATTTTGCATCAGCACCCCTTTGGCTGACTAATACAAGGTTATTCTACTATTACACGCTCTCCAGCATTCCTTTTATTAATAGGAACAAATCTTGCCAATTCTATCTTTTTGCATCCCCTTAAATTTTCATTCCCCTCTCTCCTCCATTCTGTACCACCTTCCCTTTGGTTAAAATAGCTTACTGCCACAGCCTCCTATCCAGTGTTCCTACCTCCAGTCTGTCTCTATGCCTACCCTTGTTATGAACAACACTGTCAGATGAATCCTCTTAAAACAGAACCCTGTGCATATCGGTTTCCTAGCTGAAACCTTTGAAAGTTCCCATGATATGCAGAACAAAGGCTGAATTCCTTGGCCTGGTCTTCAAGTCCCGTAGGGTCTGTCCCCAACAAGTGCTCCTGTCTGAACTTCTTCTCTCTTGTTCACCAGCACCCTTAACCACTACCCCCAACCCCGCCAATGCACACTGCCATCCACCTGCATGGACACTGGGTTTGCTGCACAAACTTCCTCTTTCCAATTGTTCTTGGGCTCATGTTGCTCCCACTGTTAGCCTCTCTCTCCCTCCCTTCCTTTTACAAAATTTGAGCACCTAATGTGTTCCAGGCACTAGGATTTTTTTGGCAAAAGTTCCCGCTTTCATGGCGCTTGCATTTTAGTGGGGGAGATAGACAATAAATAAGATAAATGAAATATATAGTAGGTTAGACAGTTGTTAAGTGCTAAAGAGGGAAGAGAGAGAGAAGTGCTGGGGTGTTTCGATTTTACATAGATAAGCCAGAGAGGGGTTAACTGAGAAGGTGAAGGTTTAAAAAGTCTCAAGGAAGTGAGGGATCAGCCCTGTGGATCCCTTGAGGAAAGCATCCCAAGTAGAAGAAACAAAGCATAAGGGAACTGAGATGGGATTCCACCTGGAGTGTTCAAGGCCTCTAGTACCTTCTTATCTTCCCCATGTATAAAATCCAGACACACTGCAAGGCCTGACTCAAATGACCTCCAGTTCCCCAAAATACCTCCTGTTCTTCAAATGAGGTTTCTTAAAATGAGGACTTCTTTCTCATTTGGCCCATCGTCGCACTTTAGCTGGGTGTTCTGAAATGGTTATGTTTAAGATTATGGCATTTATCATTCTCTATTTTATCTACTATATTTTAAGTATAAGTAGAATACACCTACGAATATTTATGAGTTTTCATCCTCATTCAGATTCTAAATGTCTTGGGAGTAGGTAGCATCTATCAATTATTCACCTCTACTTCCCAGGATAGGTATTTAATAAATATTTTTCACTGTTTTAAATTTTAATAATCTCTCATTTCCTCCAACTCTTCTAAAACGTACACTTCCTCAATGAGTTCCCCTCTGTTTCATCTGAATCATGCTTCTAATTCAATTTCAAAATTTTAAGATTCCTTTCCTTGATCCCTAGCTTTCACCATCATTGACAGCAGCACTTGTGTACACTCATCCAGAGACTCCCCACACTCACTGTGAGATTTACGGTCCTTTATATTGTTTCCTATCCTGTCACTGGCCACTAGATATTTACTGACCACCTACTGTGTGCTCAGATCTATTCCAGGTACCAAGGCAAAACAATGCCTATTGATTTATTGAGTCATATATGCCAAGCTTTGTGGTAAATGTTTTATGTCCATTATCCTATTTAATCCTCATCATAACTCATTGAGGCACATTCTTTTAGCTCATTTTATACATGAGGAAACTAGAACTTGGAAAGGGGAAGTGATCTGACCAAAGTCACAGAACTAGACAAACTCATAGAGACAAGACTTAACCCCATGTTCGTTCAACTCCCAAACTCCCTCAATTTGCTGTTAAATGCTACCAAATAGTATAAAGGAGGAAAAAGGAACTGCAATGGACATTTGTGGTTTTGGCCACCCAGAATTGACCACCCACTTCTCAGGACAACAGTACAGTACCTCTATTCTTCTTTGGGGAACCCACCCCTCCCCACTCTCAGCTAAGTGAATTCTTAAGATTTAGGGGAAGAATTTCTATGTAGCAAAAGCCAAAGAAGCTACAGTTCAATCTTTTTTCTTTGAATTATGAGTAGCGTGACCATGTAATCTACTATCTGAATCAGGATACTTCTGAGAGGGAAAGGAGATACATTTAATAAAGCTGGGGTAAGAAGTATAACTGGGGACTGTCTGGACCTAATGTGTGGTCACTGTACATAAGGAAAGTGGACTCTCTCCTCCCTTGGACTGGCTGTTGTGCTGATGTGGAAGTGAAGCTGCCTGAGTGCAGCACATGGAGCTTGAGAGAGAAGCAACTGAAAAAGCAGGGCCAAAAGATGGACAGTGTTAAGAAACTGAAACCTAAATCAAGCACTAGTTAAAGCCAGAATCTAGGGCCTAGACTTTTATTTATGACAGCTAATAAACTTTCTTTTGGCTTAAGTAATTTTGGATTGGTGTCTTTGTCACTTGAAAGAAAAAAAAGTACTAATTATCTGGAACTAATATTTGTACACCAACTTTGTACTCTGTATTTTCTCTACACAAACTCTTTCAGCTTTCCTGCAATGCAGCACAGAGTTAAACACATGAGTCCTGGTGCCAGATTGGTCAGGTTCAAATCCTGGTTCTGTCATTTAGCTGTTTGCTCTGGCTATTTACTCAGCCCTTTGTGCCTCAATTTCCTCTGCCATTAATAACAAAATTGCCCTCCTTAGGGAGTTGTGATTCTTCAATTACTTAATATATCTAAAGTACATTTTATGATTATTATTGATGAAGAAATTGAAGCTCAAAGAGGTGAAATAAGTTGCTCAAACTCATATAGCTACTAAAATACAAAGGCATATTTTTGAACTCAAGTTTTTGAGGCTCTAGTTCTGTGCCCACACCATCTAGCAATTGCTTAAACTAGGCTGTGAAGGATGGCGATGTCTTTATGAGTGAAGGGAAGGAGGGAGCAACAAACTAGAGCTAAGGTTTGGGGGAGGAAATAAGCCTGGTCAATTGGGAGAAAAGGTCGTGGTAGTACCAGGCTGCTTTGGAACACAGTTGAAAACAAGGCTCCTGCCCAGGTTCTATCAAATGGACCCCAGCCTCTCTTCCCTTGACTGTTGCAGTTTTAGGGGAGTTTCAGCATGGTTAGTAGGCGGTTTCAGAATCCATGTGTAGCTAAAGAAGTGGTGCCACCTACCACAGGGAGTTCCTCCTTGGACAGTCTTGCATAAAGACTGTGCCTACAGGATGCGCCCTGCTCCAGCTCTTACTACATGTCTTATCACTCTCCCCCTTGCTGACTCTGCTTCAACTGAGCTATCGTCTATATTAGTTTCCTAGGGCTGACATTATAAAATACCACAAACTGGGTGGCTTCTAACAACAGAAATTTATTCTCTTTCAGTTCTTGAGGCTGGCAAGGTTATTGGCAGTGTTTGTTCCTTCTGGAGGGTCTAGGGAAGAATCCATTCCATGCCTTTCTCCTAGCTTCTGGTGGTTCAAGCAATCCTGGGCTTTCTTCTGTTTGCAGATGTATCACTTCAGTCTCTGCCCCCATCTTCACATGGCTTCTAACCTGTGTGCCTCCTCGGTATCTCTTGGCACAAAACTCCCTCTTCAAAGACACCAGCCATTGGGCTTAGTACTCACCCTAATCCGGTATGAATACATCTTAACTTCATTATATCTGCAAAGTCCCTGTTTTCTAAATAAGGGACACATTTCCAGGTGACAGGGATTATGATTTAAACATATCTTTTGGGGGGACAGAAAAAACCCACTAAAGCTTCCTCGCTATTCCTTAATCTTGCTAAAGGTACGCACACCTCTGGGTTCTTATACTTATTAGTCCTTCTGCCGGCATGGCTCTTTACCCAAATATTCACATCTTTCTCCATGACTTCTTTAGGGTCCCCATTCAAATGTCACATCTTCATCTGTGAAGCCCTCCCTGTTCAACCTACGGAAGATAGCAACATACTGCTCTCCATTCTGCCCTGCCACATGGCACTCATTTCTTCCTCACCCCAATTAATTTTCTGTCATAGCACTTATCACCATTTGACTTTATATATTTATTTTTGTGTTTATTGTCTGTTTCCCAGCACTGGAATAGGAATTTCACAACAGAGGGGGCTTTATCTCTTTTTTGCTGAATCCACAGCACCTAGAAGAGTCAGCATGTGGTAGGTGGCAATAAATAGTTGTTGGATGATAAAATGACTGAATACACAAAAGAACATCAAGGCAACTGCTGCATCTTGAAGCCACCTCCCCACATTCAATTCCATAAGATAGTAGAGTGATAGCAGTCCCAGTAATGGAAATGAAGACCTCTGACCTTGTCATGGATTCTTACAACCCACTGATCCAATATGAGTCCTTGGAAAGGGAAATATTAGCTATCCCTTTAGACTTATATTCTGTAGAAAACGGAGATGAGATCTTCTGAAGTGCTTTCTACTGACTTTCATTTCAGCATTTTCTTGTTCTAGTGTCCAATCTACAGCCGGGAGAGAACTGATATATTTTCCACCTGGGAATACATCAAAATCCATCACTGTCCAATACTCAGGGCAGATGATTAGCACATTTGTTTGCATTTATCCTGGCACTAAAAACTCTATTTGGGGCTAAATTATTTTCCCTAGATTCAACAGCAAGTTTTCCCATTGACTCAAATATAAGTTCCTTGTCTGTCAGTGTAATAATTTCCTATTAATTATAAAAGAAGAAAGCTAGCAGTTTGAGAGTCTTAAGGGAAGCATTTGTCTAATCCAAGAAACTGATTTTCCAGTTACTTGGACTAAGTACAACTTTCAGTTGTGGTCAGATTCACAGATTTCAAAGTGCCTCTTGTTTTTACTTTCTGGTTCAGTCTAGACAGACATGGTTCTTTCCTTCATTTTTCAAGCTGTTGAAACACCAAGTTGGTCAAAAGCATCTGAATCTCTAGAGAATAAAGCTGGGCAGCACTTCACCAGAGACTTCATAATTTTCCATTGAATATCCCCTCAAATAGATGAACAACCTCTGTAGTGCTAGGAGAGATTTCACTTCAAAGGCTCAGTGTGAGTATGAGAATGAAACTGTGACAACAAAAATAATGACCACCATTGTCCTATTTGGAATGGAAAAATGGTCTAGCGGTTAGAGCATGCAGGCAGGCATTTTTTGCCTGTTCTCAGCTATTTCAGTTTCATGCTGGGTGTCCTCACCCAACCTGAATTGCCTTTTAAAATAATAATTCTGCTATTCATTGGACACATGTTCTTGCAAACCTGTTATGTACAAGACATAGGCTAAGCATAAAGGGGGGAGGGTCCACAGAAATGAATTGAGAGAGATACTTGAGCTCAAAGAGTTGGGCATCTGAGCAGGGAAATAACAATTGTATATAAATTGATACAGCGGAAGGGAGAATGCTTAGGGATGTGATGTGGGAATTCAACAGGGGGTAAGGCTAACTTCTGGCAGGAAGGAGAGAAGTATCTGGCAGTATTGGCAAGGAGGAGAGAAGAAAGGTAAACAGATTTATGATGGAGTTTAATTTGAGGGATGATGGGATCTCGATAAGGATGTAGAGATGGGAATGCAAGATATCATTCCAAGAAGAGAAAAGAGCATGCACAAATGCATAGTGATGGAAGGATGTGTACAGTGAGTGGCAAGTAGCTCGGTGGGGGAAATAACAAAAGGCTTTAAATACCAGGATACGGAGTGTCATACACATTTGCTATTAGATCCATTCAGCTCAGTTGTCCCCTGAGCTAGGACTGGAGCTCAGAACTGCTGACTCCCTGTCCAGTACTCTCCCTCCCTCTTGCTGTGGCAGCAAGGCCATCAGAGAGACAGAGGAAAATCCTCAATTCTAAGAAGATTTGAAGCAGAAATGCGTCTCGGCAGACACACTCCCAGCTAACCTCACCTGTCTTCATTTACTTATTCCCCTTCTCTAATCCAAATTTTTCTTAGTGAATGAAATCATTAAATTATACAAAGTCATTAAAGTATTTCCGTGGCTTCTGGCCAAACCATTGTGGGCCATCAAATCCTCACTTCCAGAGCCTGTGCTTGGCAGTGGGAAGTTTGCAGGCACAACTATGCACCATTAAAATTTGAAGATTCTTTTTTGGACAGTCTAATCATATGAAATCATTTAAAAAGGTCTGGATGATGCTGAATCAGGCTTAGTATCTGGATCAGAGCCTACTGTGGTCCCCTTCAAATCCATTAGCAAAGGTACTTCCCTGCTCTGCATGGTGTTGAGTATTGGCCTTCCAAGGCAAAGTGAAACCTTCAGGATCCACGTTATCTATGTGGGGACTAACTTAGATATAGGGGTCTTATTGAACATTTACTGAGGAAAGTAAGGGAGATACAAGAGTGGCTTCTCATGGAGAGCTCAGAGTTTAGTTATGGAAGCTGGCAAATTAGTACTTAATATCACATGGCATTTATTTAGCAACTCAAAATACATGTGCTCTGGTCCCTGTCAGCCACGTGCATTGAAATGCGGTCAGCTACCCAGGCATAGAACAATCTATAGGGTTTCGGATGCATCACAGGAAACATATCCTTTCGGCTGAGATACAGTATTGAATTTTTCAATTCAAATACTGTACTATTTTTTAAAAATAGTAGCTATCTTTATTAGCAAAATTCCAAACCTGGCCATGTGTAATAAATAAGCACCGCATTCCTCTCTAAAACTGTCAGGCACCCATTCCTCCTACTCTAGTCAGAGATCCCTGAGATACAGAATGTTACATAAAAGTGGAGCTAGATTTATAGAAAAGAGCACCTGCCATTGACATCTTAATATACAGTGAAGAGTGAATGAGAAAACTACTGTAGACTATGTTCATAGTCATGCCAAATAATTATAAATTTAATATGATTTTCTACTCTGAATTGAGTCTTTGTTCCTTTTATATAATCTGGTTCCACCTGAAATTTTTAGCTAAGCTGGTTTAAGTGTTTTCCAATGGTGAAAATTTTCATGCACCTTTGCTTCTCAACTCTCTGTAGTATAGAGCCAGTTTCTTTCTTTGTAAAAAAATTTCCAATCTGTTGCAGTCTGATCCTTTTATAAAATACAATAAGCATGAATGTCTGGATATCCCATCAATACAGAGTCCCTATAAAAATTTCTAAAAGTTTACTTTCAATTTCTTCACTTATTTCACCACAGACTAATAACTAACTGTCTGTGGACAGGAACCAACCTGGGGAGCGCACTTTGCATAGCGTTAACAGATATGTTATTCAAAGACTTTTTTTTTTTTTAAAGATTTATTTATTTATTCCCCCCTACCTGGCTGCTTGTATTTTTCTGTGTCTGTTTGTCTCCCTTTGTTGAGTCATCTTGCTGCGTCGGCTCACCGCACCACGGAGGCCAGCTTGCCTTCACCAGGAAGCCCCGGGAATCGAACCTGGGGCCTCCCACATGGTAAATGGGAGCCCAACCAATTGAGCCACAGCCGCTTCCCCAAAGGCATTTTTAACGAAGGCAAAGAAAGGAATCATCCATGTATCTTTAACAGGGAAAAAAGGCTAATATAATTGCCAGAATATTAAAAATTGAAATATGCCTAAGTTTTAGCATTAAGCAGTTAACCCTTTAAATGCTTGATCAGTGTAAAGGTGTCAAGAGGCCAAAGACCGAGAGACATTCTACAAAACGGTCTACACCAACGTTCTGTCTGTGCTGTGCACAGTAGCCACAAGCCACATGTGGCTACTGAGCATTTGAAATGAGGCTAGTGCAAACTGAGGAACTGGGTTTTAAATTTCATTTAATTATTTTACATTTAAATAGCCACATGTGGCTAATGGTGCCATAATGAACAGCATGGGCCTAGCTAATTACGATAGTAACAGAAATCTTTAAAAATAACCAACTTTTATAAAGAGGTGGCACGGGAGTATTAAAAAGTGGAATATTTTAGAAGGATAAAGCTTTGGAATCCACAAACCCTACCACTCCCTCCTCCTAGCCTACTGTACCCTCCCAGGCCCCTACGCTGGAGCCGACAGCCGCCTTGGAGTTCATGGCTTCTTTCAGCATCCACAGGGCTGTTGCCAGAGCAGTGAATGATGACCACAGAGCATGTGAACTCTTTTCTTTGTAACAGCCCAAGTTAATGAGATCACTGTTAATCTCAAGACAGTCAAGGCCGTCTGGCGAAAGTGTTGAACCAAGGTGTTTGTGCCTGCATAGAATTAAGTAACAAGTAAAGCACTTATTTCTGACAGCAGATTTATAATAGGAAAATCTCAGCAGGAACGAAGAGTGGGAGACCCCAGCCACAGGCTTTTCATAAACTTTGCCTTGATTTAGTGTCTCAACTGACCAGCAAGAAAGGCAAACTGCAGAGGTAATCCTATCATCTTTTCTCCAACCAGCACTATTCCATCTTCTTGGCTTCCTCACGCTGCTAACATGAATTCAAATCATCTGTGTTTAAAGTTAAAGTCAGTGATTGACAGTTCTTTATAGTCTCAGTCCATACTGAAGATTATTCTAGATATCTATCAGTTATTACTACAAGCGCAGTATGATATTCAATACCTACAGTGAAAATTGTTTTTAACAGTGTAATGTCTGATCTGTTTTGAAAGAGATTTTAAAATAAAGAACTAACTATAACCAGGTGGTGAAAACCCAAACATGTTTCTTTTTTTCTTGCTTTTTTTTTTTTGAGAGGGGCAAAGAAATGGAAAAGGAGAAAGTAAAACTTGTCCTGCAAAAGGCAGTTCCAATCATACACAAAAGGGACAAAAATATTTCACTATGGTTTTGTAGCATGTTTCTTTAAAACAACAAAAAAAAACAAAAAAAAAACGGAAAAAGTTGTTTACAGCCATTAAGCCTTTTGGTGTTTTATTTCCAAAAGATCCTAGAGTTTCACTTGCAGAAAGTGCTATTTCTAAGAGATTATGAAAATATATGCTAACATGTGAATGATGTATGTAAAGGGACACTCATCTGTTTTGTTCTCTGTGGTATTCTCTGAGCTGGGACAGCAAAGCCCATAGTAGGTGCAAAACAAATATTTGCTGACTGAATGCATGAACTTCTGAAGATATAGACCTTCCACTGTAATTCACAGTTGGTGCTCAATGAAGGCCACTAGCTGCTTTGGTTGGTATAAAGCTGCTCCGTGGAGACAACTGGAGTCTTAGCATCTGGCTTTGAGTTGAACCTTGTTGGGCCAGCAGACCCTGAAGGTCTGATATGATCAATCACTCACTGAGTTCCACTCTGAACTCAGCCACATGCATGCCTAAGTCCAATAATGCAGAAAAGAAGAGACAAAGGGAAGCACGATGAGGAAAAGAAGGTCAGAGGAAGGATGGGAGAGAAGAGAGAAACAGGATCATAAAGTGGAAATGTATTGAAATGCTTGTTTTTACTTTCGGTTTATTATTTAGCACCTACAAATTTTATACCCGCAAAGAGGTTTTTTGCCTGAATAACAATGGTGTTCACTTCGAATTAGACTGCATGTGTAAGGGCAGCGTAAAAGCACCAGGCAGGCTGCATGTACCGTTGGGCTTGTCAAGGTTTACAGCTAGAACCTCCAGGCCAGGAAGTAGAAAGAGGTTACTTCGGTTGTGCTAGTAAAGTGGGGATAAAAGGAGTGTGTATGGGGGTGGGCATCCGGGGATGTGATCTTGAATGTACGTCAGTTCTTCTGAGGCACCTCATGTTGCTGAGTTCCTAGTGGCATAGACAAGATTCTTGTAATCACTGATTGTCACTCTCTGCCATTAGTGAAGGAAGGGAGTTGTAAATGGGAGGAAAATATAAACTAAAGAAGCTACCCTATGTCAGAATCTGGTAAGTGCATTAACAGTGATTTGGAACAAATTTGAGAGTCAGCAAGACAAAAAGATTCCACCATGAGTGTAAGTGAGTAATCTGGGAAAAAAATGGTCTTAAAAATGACAGACTAAGAAAGGAGGAAAGGAAAAAAGGAAAGAAAGAGAGAAAGGGAAAAGAAAGGAAAGAAGAAGAGAGGAAACAGTAAGGCAGATTGTTATACTCTTATCAGACTCGTTCAGTTGGAGCCTAGAGCACACATTTGAGAATCAATCAGGTGACCAGAGGCTTAAATAAAAAGATCCTTCCCTGTTTGTCAAGTTGTGTTTTTTCCCCATGTGCAAATAATGAAACATAAATGATTTTGAGAGCGATTGAAAGGAATAAGTTCCATGGGGCTGTGGAGAACCACAGAAAAACATATACAGAAAAGAAGGGTCAGGGTGGGGTACTTCCTGACCTCGACTTGGCTAGGAGTCTGGGTGAAGTCTCCAAGGCGAGAAGCATGAAAGTGCTTACACAAGAAACCCTTTAGAAGTGCAGCTTTTAAGCTGCACAAATACCACAACACAGAGAAAATCTGCTGTGTAGGCACGGAGTCCTCCCACTTGAAAAGAGATGGTGATTCCGTCATGTCACAGAAATATTTTCTTGCTCATTTTCTGAAGCTGAAGGAATTTGAGAAGTCAGGAAAGTACGAGCTTATGATAGTGCCGTAAGAAAAGATATCTTAATTTTAACCTCCAATAAAAGTATGTCTTGTTTAAAGCTGTTACAGATAGCTACAGGTAATCAACAACAACAAACAACCCTCTCAGGACTCAGACAAACCTTCAAAAGCCAAATCCAGAGAAGATTTTAAAAAATTGACCATTGGTTGAACCATGCCATGTTGTAGCATAACTAGGGAAAGCATAAGCACTTTTGCCTCTTGGAATAGCACATCCCATCCTTCATAAATACTCTCGACGTCCTTTAAGGTCTTCAGGTCTTGTGAAGAGGAAGGACAAGGCTACATTAAGGATGAGATGGGAGAAGTCATGCTGCCTTCACCACAGAATTGGGGCGGGTATAGGGAGGAGGGCTGGAGCCTCACTGAAGAAATGTCAAATACGTTGCTTAGAAAGAAAATCAATTTCAATTATATCACAAAACTTCTGGAACTGGTGCTATCTATGGGAGGAGAAAATGATAATAGTAAAGAGCTATTTATGAAAACTTTAAAAGGTATAATCATTGTCACCAAAATATGCCGGTCTATTTTAGTCAACCCTGTTCATTCTTTGCTCAACAGACCATTTAATTCTGAAGAGTTATGAGACTAGTCTCAGGGGAAGAAAGACTAAAGAAAACAGGGTGATGCTTTGCAATAGGTAATGAGTTTTTCACATACCCTTAAATAGAGGTGGTTCAAAACTCTACTGTGTCACGATTACCCTACATTTGTTTAATATTTATGCTCTTTATTTTTGGGTATTTCTGGATATCGGTACACTTTTGCTGGTGCTTCCAGGCTGATCTTTGTCTTGATTTTCATTTCTGTTTCATGAGTATGGCTGTAGTTTCACCTGTCCCAACTGACTATAACACTGCCTCTCTCTTCTTTCTTTGTCTCTTGGACTGAAACTAACCAAATGACTCTCTGGTGAATTCAGTTTAGCCAAACTCTTCCATGAGAGTCACAGAAGTCAAATCAGGACAATGATAAAGGATACTCAAGGTTCCTGATTCTTTACTGGCAATATAAGCTACTTATTTATATATGTATAAGACTCAATGGTACACATTGAACAGATGTATCAATAAACTTTTTTAAAAGTTTTTTAAAGTTCTCCTTTTGACCAAAGCAGATTCTTTGGTCAAAAGGAGAACAAGAAGTGGATGTGGATGAGTCAATGCAAACCATTAATGTTCATGGAAAAAGCAAGTAAGCAAGCAAATAAAACCAAACACACACACTCACTCACGAAACCCAAACCAAAGCAAAGCCCAAAGCAAAAGAAAACTTCCAAGGATGTGCCTGAAGAGTGTTCAATAGTGACATCTTCATATTCAAAAGATTGCAAGTATTTATCATTATATGTCCCTAATGCTCTTTCCACAGAACTCCTTTTAGAAATTTAAAGTCTCACAGGGACCTTACATTTTCTAAGCAACCATTTTTATTTTTTCCCATTTTCTTTATGGGACACTTCCTTCTATAAAAGAAATTTCAAGTTGCCAAGGAGTGGGATAAATGTTTGTCAAGGAAAAAACAGGCAAAAATCTAAATAAGCTCATCTAAAAATCAAAGATTTCTAATATACCAAATAAAACATTTTGCAAATGATATTACTACAAAAAAATAAAGCTGAAAGATCAATGACAAACTAATCCAAAGTTCCTTATTAATGTGTAGGCCAAAAGAAAAGCTAACAGGTACACTGTTTTTGTGGATTCATAGAAGTTTGCTTCCATCTGGACTTCCATTATTCAGTTCCATTCTGGTTATGATAGATGTTGGATTTGAAAGGGGAAGGAATTTAAATCAGATGAAAAATATATCTCCATCTCTTATGTATGCCTGTTAATTATACTTCCTGGCAGTAGTATAGAACAAGAACAAAACCTCTCAAATCCTCACTGGTGAGAGCTCCATGCTAAATGACTTTCATCTTAGTGTTTAAAGGAAATCCAGCTCTGCTAGTGCACAGGCCTCACCTACCAGTTCTGACAACTCCCTTAGATTTACTTTTTCCCTCTCTAACAATCTCAAGAATTTCTCTTGCAGGAAAGCAATTCCTCATTAAGGGCCAGCTACTCTGGTGGGTCAAACTTAGGTTAATGGCCGCTGAGAGCCAAACATTCAAATGTGCAGTAAATTAGCTTTCCTCAAAGGTGGGATTTCCAGAAGGTAAGTTAGACCTCATTTTCCTTCACTTCTTCCTGGCCTGCCTGGGGGCAGAAATGGGTAGGTTGGTACTCTGAAGGATTAGTGCACTTGCATGGGTATAGGTGTAAATTCCAAGGGAGATTTACATGCACACTACAAGAACAGATGCTGAAATGGTTCTCCAGAGCTACATTTTCTACTAACTGCACATACAACACCTGCTTATAGTACAAACTCTCTTAACTTGCCCACATGCCCCTTTTTGCTCACCTCCATTTGACCTTTGCTTGACCTCAGACTTCCTTTACGTCTCCACAAAGGCCAGCCTCTTTCCACCTTTCGTCATCATGGTCATCCACTCTTGCCTATCATGTGCCACATACCTGCCCAGGCAGAGCCAAGTTGCATAGTCAGACGAAGATGCAACCCCTGTCCTAGGAACTGAGTGGTATAAAAGGAAATGCCATTACATCTTCACACTATATGCCTGACAAGGCACCAGGCATCTGTATAAAGCTAACTGCCCATCTGCTACTAAAGAATTGCTGAATTTGCTGCTTCTTCAACTACCACCTCTGCTCACAAAATGCCTCCTCAGCATTCTTATTTATTCCACATACTCTATTTTCCCAAAACCTTCACCTGGATTAAATTCTGTCTCCTCCTTTAGGGATAATAATAGTTTTTATCTCAAAGAGTTGCTGTGAGAACTAGATGTGTTAATATACATAGAAAGCCTAGAACAGTCCTTTACACATGCTAGGTATTCTTTACTATGCTAGCTATAAAATTTGGCTTTAATATTATTTCTATCTTACACACAGCCCTGAACTCATACAGTCCAAGGCAGCTACCCTAAACCTACTCCCTTTCTGTTCTACGGAAGCAAAGGCATCAACCCAAGTCAAAGCTACTGAACTGCTGAGGTTAGTACAGATGTTTCCACTATGCCCACCCAGAATGTGGCCTGGATTTCAGGACTTCAACAATGCAGCTTGAGAATACACTGAATGGTAGATATGAGCACTGGTTCACTCAAGGACATTGACACATGTGGATGTCCCATGTCTGTTGTGTCTATTTTCTGGCAGGCATAAAGGCTCTTTTGTATCTGCAGCTTCAACCAGCCTTCATGTTACCATCTCAGAGGTTCAGTGCCGATCTTCACTTGGAATGCTGACCAAAGCAAATGTCATGCACATACACATACTAGCTGAGGACACCTTTCCCATTAAGATCAAAGCAGTATTGGCTTGTAAAGTCCAGTGCCCTTGAGAGATTTCTGAGAAATTCTAGGTCATCTTTGGTTCCCACTTCCTAAATCTGCTGCAATTTATACCCCCATACTTGGTCATAGGGCTTTTCATTTATTTCTGCCTGGTGTTGACTGTAAAATAGAACTCACTCATTTTTCTTGAATCCTAAACTGTGCCCCCACCACCCAAGCCCATGCAAAGCCCTTGTTTTTGTAGCAGACTTTATTAAAAGTCTGATGAGATGGAGGGAATTTACAATGCAGCAATACCAACCACTTAGAAATGCTCATTGGTCTTTTCTGTTAAGGGGGAAATATTAAATACAAATGAGTTTTTATTGCTAAGAGATTTTAAAGTGAGTCGAGTGGTCATTCCAGAGGTTACACTTAATGCACATCTCAACAGGATCTCATTGACTGCCACAATAAACAGTGCCCAAACAGTGGGGCTCCTGAGGGCTCTAGAGACATCTAGACACTATAGGAAGGGCAGACAAGCTCAGGAATTCAGCACCCTGTCAGTGGGCCTTACTTTGGAATATATGCTCCCCATTGTAACAGAGTTAGATTCACTTATAATTTCCCTACACATGGCTCTTCTGCCCCTTTTATTTGAACCTTTAATTAGCATTATACTTGTTAAATATATGTCCCAGAGACTTAAATCTTCATTCTGTTCATATGCCGGCTGAGCCCTGAATCTCCGTAGAGTTGCAACACCTACTCTCCAGTTCATGGGACTCACCCAGGACAAATAACAAAAGGATGATGATGGACAATGCCCATCCCAGGAAGCGGAGAGTGTCTGTAACTGTTAGCAAGATAGTTCCATCCATCTGACCCATGGGATCTAAGCCCCTCTCAATCAGACGCAGGGTGGGCATCACCATCCCAGAATCCTCAAGATCGAGGAATGAACCAGCATAAGGGAGGAATGCAACTATGGACTAAAGTAGACTTATTATTATTCTAGCAAAGGAAGAACGTGTATTATTGATATAAAGGCAGTAGCCACCAGAGGTTCTGAGAGCAGGGAAAGGGAAGAATAGGTATAACATGGGGGCATTTTTTGGACATTGGAATTGTCCTGCATGATATTGCAATGACGGATACAAGCCATTATACATTTTGTCAAAACCTATAAAATTGTGTGGGGCAAAGTATAAACTATAATGCAAACTATAGTCCACGGTCAGTAGCAATGCTTCTATATGTGTTCGTCAATTGTAACAAATGTTCCACACTAATGAAAGATGTTAATGTAGGAAAGTGTGGGAAGGAGAGGGATGTATATGGGAATCCCCTATATTTCTGATGTAACATTTATGTAATCTAAAGCTTCTTTAAAAATTAAAAAAATAATTTTATAAAAAGTTTCTCAGCCACTCTGCCATGATGCTTTCACTATGTGCTTTTTCCTGTCTTTTCTCTCTTATTTCCCTTTCAGGTACAAGACCACATCCAGAAC
>JAQZBX010000983.1:9729-91948 GCA_029593785.1 Cabassous unicinctus | reverse complement strand
ATATATATATATATATATATAAATAAATTAAAGAAATTAGGAAAACAAAATTGGCAGGGGGGGTGGTAAACACAAAAAAACCTCCAGCTAAGTTCTTTCAGCTTTGCCTACCCTATGCAGCCTGGGAACAAACCCACCTGTGGGATTGCTCCTCAGCGGCTCCAGTCTCTCTCAGAGCGGGCTGTATTACTCCGCCTCTCTCAGGGATGCCTGGGTGGTTTTCCTCTCCCCCTGGGCTGCCTAGAACATTTCCTTCTTCCTTCTGGGACAGCTGAGAGGTTCCCCTTTTCCCAGTGCCCAGCTGAGACCACCCTCCCTCCAGCAGCCCTTTCCTGCTGCCCTTGTGACACCCCAGCTTCCCTTATGCCCATGAAGGCTGCCTACCTTACCACAATTTCTAGAGGAAGAATGCAGCCTGCCATTCCCTACTGTGCTGTCTTATTTTGTTTCTCTTTTAATCCTTTTATTTACCCTTACTAATAATCTTCCTTTCTACACTCTCTTCCAAACCTCTCACTCCTGCCTTTTCCTTTCAACCTGCAGATCTCCCTTTAATATTTCTTGAGGGCAGGACTATTTTGACAAATTCTCTCAATTTCTGTTTATCTGTGAATATTTTTATCTCTCCCTCATTTTTGAAAAAGGAAAATTTGCTGTATACAGACTTCTTGGTTGGAAGATTTTTTTTTTCAGCACCTTAACGCTGTCATACCCCTGCCTTCTCATCCATGCTTTCCAGACTTCCTGGACTTGTACATCTATGTCCTTCATAAGAGTTAGGAAATTTTTTGGCTATTATTTCCTCAACCACTCCTTCTGTCCCCTTTACCTCCTCTTCTTCCTCTGGGACACTAATAATATGTATGTTTTTGTGTTTCATGCTATCATTCAGTTCCCTGAATCTTTGCTGAATTTTTTTCCTTTTTCTTTCTTTTCTTTTCTTTTTTTTTTTAAATCTGTTCTACCATCTGAGAAATTTTGGATGTCCTATTTTCTAATTTGATAATTCTTTCCTCTGCCTGTTCAAATCTGCTGTTGTATGATTCTAATGTATTTTTAATTTGTTCCATTTGGCCTTTCATTACCAGAAGAACTGTTATTTTTATGCATGTTTACCATTTCTTCTGTATGTTCACCCACTGTCATCTTAATATTCTTTATCTCTTTGTCCATCACATTGAATTGATTTAGGAGATTTGTTTGGACATCTTTGATTAGTTGTTCCATGTTCTGCTCTCCTCCTGTTTTTACATTGTTCATTTCACTGGGTCATATCTTTCTGTTTTTTAGTATGGCTTGTAATTTTTTGCTGGTGTGTAGGCATCTGTTTATCTTGATTGGTCTATTCTGTTGGTCAGTTTCTCTCTTGTCTAGGGTTTTATTTTTGCTTGGCTTGTATTAAGGGTCTTCTTACATACTTGGTTTAACTAAATCTATCTTTAGAATTGCCCATGTTTAACTGCCTTCCCGCAGCTTCTGGAGGAGGAATGCGGTTGGCTATTCTAAATTCCACCATCTCCTATCTCCCTTGGAGTCTTTGTTTTATTCTTTATTTCATTGTGTCTATCTTGTTTTTTCTCCTTAGTCCTAGTGAGAATATGTTTGACTAAATATTGTCTTTTTTCCTAATCTGTGTCAATTTTGGAGTTTCAGTATAAATTTTGTGATGCTTTCTATGTCCCTCAAACTTGGTGACATCAAATTCCAAATTTTTTCCATTGGATTGGCCAGATTTAAATATCTTCTCATTTTATTTACTTTTCTACCTATCGATTTCCACCGGAGTTCTTTGAACATTTACCTATGCAGGTTCAATTCATAAGCATAGCTTGGGTGTTTCTCCTCCTCTGGGATTTCCTGATTTCCAGGATTCTATATCCCATAACAATACTGATCAATCAGTCGGTCCAAAGCTCAGTTCTCTACCTCCCAGGCAATATGGCTGTTGTCCAGTGAGTCCCAACCAGCCTATGCTATGTAGAGTGACTGGGACCTTTATGTGAAGAGCCAGATATCACACTTATTTTAAGGCTCTAATTTCTTTTAATCTCAGCCTGCTATGGATCATTTGCAGTGTCTTCAAACTGTTGTGTGCGTATGTGGTTTTAACTTTATCTAAAGTTTATTATTGTAATTTGCAGATTGGTTAGTCAAACACAAGCTACCTGTATTTTAACTAGAACTAGAATCACCTTGTTACATTTTTATGGAATCATTCTCCATTTAAATTAGGGCTTATTTTTTTTTATTAAAGAAGTTGTTGTTTTACAGAAAAATCATGCAGAAAATGTAGAGTTCCCGTAATATCCCCCCATTATTAACATCTTCCCTTAGTGTAGTGCATTTGTTACAACTGATAAAGGAATGTTATAATTGTACTATTAACTATAGTCCATGGTTTGCATTAGGGTCCCTGTTTGTGTTGTACATTCTTATGTCCTGTTTTGTTTTTTCATTTTAATTCTAGTAACATATATACATTTTCCCTTTTCAACTACATTCAAATATATAATTCAGTGCTGTTAATTATATTCGCAATGTTGTGCCTCCACTACCACCATAATTATCAAAACTTTCCCATCACCCCAAATAGAAACTCTGTACAATTACTTCTTTTAGAAAGACCTGCAAATTTTTAGGAGAATAGCAGAATATCAATGGGCTGCTCTTTTCTTTTGAAAACAAGATAAACTATTTGTAGTGTCTCCATTTTCTTGCTTAAAATTGTTTCTTTGCTCTGGCTTTGGCTGAAAAACTTATCAAAGTTATATTCTAGCTGTAATGCAGATTTCAATTAAAAAAAAACTCCAGTGCCTTAACACTTGTTGTTCATTTATTCAACAAATATTTGTTGAGAACTTACTTTGTTCTAGGAATTGTTATAGATACTAAGACTACAACAGTGAACCAAACAGGGAAAATCCTAGCCCTCAAGGAGTGTATAATGCTAATTGAGGAGTCAGACAATAATTAAAATAAATTATTCATATATATAGTATGTTTGATATCATTAGTATTAAGGAGAAAAATTAAATAGGGAACGGAGTTAAAAGAACTATTGGATGAGAGAATCCAATTTAGTTCATGAATCCTTGACCTAAACAGTCTGTTACTACAAAACAAAGTGACATTACACCTATACAATCACCCACTTTACAGTAATTAGCATCCCTTCTCATTGCTCACCAAGTATTTCAAGGGTTTTCCAGCTTACAGCTTCAGGTGTGTAACTGCTCAGGTCTTTCAGGAACCCCTTCAATCTATTCATTCTGTCATTCTGTTATTTCTCTCTTATCATAACTAATGCTGCTGAAATTCTTATGATACCTACTGTATTGGTCACAGCTGCCACTAATAATCTGCCGATGCTTCAAAATGGGGTACTATCTCCTCATTTCCTAATAGACAATTTCTAATTTCATCTCATAAAAGTAACTGCTCCATGTTGCTTCCACAGCTGGTTAGTGGGTCAGGAACCATGGAAATTTTTCCAGGTTTTCTTGTTCTTTAGAATTCCAGTCCTACTGAACTCATGATCATCAGAAGGTGAGGGTTGAGATTTGATCCCTACCTTAAGTCAAGGGCAACCTCATTTCCTGCCCTGAAATAATGGAAAGAGGACTGTATACATTTACTTCAACAGAAAAAACAACCCCTTCCCTGACCTGCTCCCATCCAAGCTCAAGTAATATGTCCTGTTGAAAACTTTCCCAAAGTCGTTAATATACAGCCTAATTTATGGCCATATTATTTAACTTTTCTTAAAACTTGTATTAAACAACTGTTTCCAAAATGATAGGTCTCTTTGGTAGCATTAGATTTCAGTATTGTCTCTACAGGTCGGGGATAGATTCTCGTTAATTCGCGTTCTAAGTCTACACTCCTATCTCTGGAAATAGATGTTTATTTAGCTTCTTTGACTTTGGCCCATTCAATACTAAGAACAGAGAAATAGGTGAAGTCTCCTGATGTTGTAGTTCAGAGCCAATGCATCAGCTATTTGAGCTGAAATAGAATGAAATGTTGTTATGATAAAGTTAAGAAAGGTGTACTTTCCAGAACTCTACTATATAGGTCAAAGAAATCATGGTTTGTATGTAACAGTAAAGTGAAAGCCAGGATGGTGTATTTTCTATGTGTGTGTGTGTATGTAAATGTGTATCTTCTATTCCAATGTGTCCTGAGGTCTGCTTGCCATTTTACCTCCTCCCAGCTTCAAGCTGCTTTCCTTCTATTATCCCTCAGTAAAATTTTAGCCGGGGCAAAGAGGGCTTACTGTTTTTGTTAAGATAGTACATTTTGAGAATACATTGTTTTAGTTTGGTTTCATATCTTTTTTTTTTTTTTGTACCAATTTTTAAACGAAGTTCAATTATTTCCTCATTCTACAAATATATGAGGTTCAGCTTCTTATTAATGGCTGTGAAGTCATTTTTTTTGAATCCTGTTCTGCAACATTTAGAAATATTTTGGCTTTTGGCAGGCAAATTATTTTTCATTTTTTAAAAAAGTAACTACTGCATAGTTATATTCTGTATCCCATTATTAATTACAGCAGAGATGGTTTAAAATATATTTTGCTGTTCCTTTCTATGGTGGCATGTGTTAAATTCCATGGAGATTCCAAGAGTATTTTGTTCTCTTTTCCTCGTGCAGCACTAAGAATGAGTTAGAATTTAGAGCAAACAGAGCCCTTTCCTAAGAGGAAGAATGTTATGAAAGTTCAAAATAGTTATTGGACAACTGTTTCTATATGTGCCTATTACAAAGTTTATATTTATCCCTGTTCTTATACATGTGATTTCTCTGCCCCCTTGTTTCTGTGTAGCTGGTGGAGTCAGAATGTAATAAGCTTCATTGGTATCTATCTGCTCAGATTTCCCTCTCTACCCACATCTTCATAACAACAGTCTTTTAATGGATTGTTTGTCAAACATACCCTTTTTTTGTGTTATCAAATCCATGATGGGGGCCTACTGGAGAAGGGGTAGGACAGTAATAAAAGGCCCCAGCTCCGGAAAATGAATCATGGTTGGTCTAAACCAACTAAGGAAATCCCATTTCTCTATGCCAGTCTATGTTATGCATATGACCCAATTCCAACCGATGGAATGTAAAGAGAAGCCTGCTGGGTGGGAGGGAGATGAAGCTGGGAAAATATTTCTCCCTAACAAAAAGAAGCACAGATAGAGAAAGTTCTATTTGCTTCCACTGAGTTTCTTCCTGCTTGGGGAACTACTCTCTGTGGATGTGATTCTTGCACTGAAGCTACCATTAATGGAGATATAAGCAACACACTGAGGAAAAAGGGAAGACCTTTGGTCTTGAATGATTTAGTTATGCCACTGATCTGTCTCTGGAACTCAAGTTTTCAAGATCTGTAATGTGAAACAGTAAAATTACTTTCTGGCTTGAGGCATAACTTGTAAGTTATTTTAGAGAAGAAGACATCCTGACTGAAACAGAGACCAAAAGAGAGAACACAGCTCAATCACTAATATTATAGGAAACTGCCATTTGTACAATGCATATCTGTCTCAATTTCCTTGGAACTAGTGGGTTTGGTGTTTCATATCATTGAAGTAGAGAGTTTTGAATTTAGGTCTGGGTTTAGGAAAAATAGCAGATGCATGCTGGGTTCAGTTCTAGGAAATAACAACTAACCTGGTTAAAAGCCATATGCCTACATTCTATACAGCTCAGGTAGAGTTCTGCATTAAATTTACGAAGTCTGTGGTTGAAATTGTTCATTTTTTAATACATATTTTTGTCTATCCTTGTATCTGTTGATCTATCTAATCTATCCATCCATCCTTTGGAAAACTCAGTGGGATTGAGTTAGAGTTGGTTGTGCAATTTGGGATATTCCTGGGTCTCCAGAATAAATACCATCCTAGGATCTATACCTGTTTACTAACTATTGTGGTGTACCAGCAATATCAATATAAAATATGAAGGTCTAGAAACCAAACTAAAAATAACCCAAAGGTTTACAGCCCAAACACACAAATCTTCTATTTAAATTTTTAAATCATTATGATTTTGCCAAACATGGTCCCACTACATTTCAAAGTATCAACTCTTCACTCCTGTCCCCTTCCTTAACTATCTGAAATTTTAAGATAATTATGGAATACTGCTTGCAGTTTGTCAGGGCTATTAAAGTTTGATAGGACTATTGAATTGGAACTCCTCATGCACAAATAAATGACATTTGAGCAGAATGATAGAGATGAAAGTTGGAAGTGAATAAGCTGGAAGGTCATCTCATCAAGAGTCCCCTTGACTACTGTGGAATATGCTAAAGTAAGAAAGAGATTTGGGCAAAGAAAGGTAAGGTGGCAATAACTAAGAGAGCAAATTCACTGCTCTAAGGTGAAGATCCTAGACTTTTTAATAAATAATATGTATGTACATTAAATGACACAATTTATTTTGTAAACACATTCCTAATAAGGACAGAACTTTGATTACATTTTTCCATGTAACAAGTCACTGAGGTGTTTTCACATGATATTATTCCAGAAAAGTTGGTTAAAGTATGATGCATTTATTTATCATGAATACAAATTATTTTAGCATTATCATGAACATCACACCATATTGTACCAATGTTTGTAAATGAAATTAAAAGATTCTATGGCCCGTGATGTATTAATTTTATTTTCTACTACCAGAGGTGATTTCTTGTCAAGTTCTGACTTTTCATTACAGTAGGACTTTACTTTTTAAACTTTTTTTCCCCATGTGAATTACCTCTTTGGTCTATATGTCATAGGAATAGTGCAAGCACTATTAATACCCGTGAATGCCTGAAGAAAATCATCAAGTACTATTCTTGAGCTAGATTTATGATCAACTTGGGAAATAAATTGTTTTCTTTGAACTGGTAGTCTTTAAGTTCTTAGGTTAATTTAACCTTTCTGTCATGACTCAAAACCACCAACTAGGAAAAATCTTACACTACACTGGCTGGAACTTTTCCTGAAATTATGTGCTGAGACAACAATGATAGTTCAGTCTTTACTTGTCTGTGGAACTGGAGAAAAGGCCCATGAAGACAGCATGCACTTTCTTGTTCCTTGTGAAGGTATTTCAATCTTGTTCTGAACAGCCATTCCTTTTTGTAAATTTAGGTCTTGACATTAATGAGGTCTGGTCAGTCCTACATAAATAAGTCCATTTATATTCCTATGTGGAAAAAGCATACTAATAAATGTTTGTGCCTGAGAAAAAATATTATTTCTTATATGTTTAAATAAAAATTATTGCACTGCTTCTTGTAAAAGAAAAATAGATTTTAAAATAATCTACAACAGTACAGTCGTTGAGTTAAATTTGACTTGCATAGATATGTTCAGTGTTATTAAGAGTAAGCATAGTATCTTCTCCTTTGTAAAGTAGTGCACATCTAAGGGAGAAATTTGGCAGGAAATAGATCTGTATTCAAATCCCAGCACCATCTTGAATCTGATCCTGAGCAGAACATGAGCTTATAGAATAAAACTTTAAAGTGGAAATGATTTAGTTACAAGCAATTTCTTTTTAAAGACCTTGAGAAAAGTAGAGTAATATTATTTTTTCTAATCATTTAAAGATAGTGATGTTTTATCTTCTTATTGAAAACTAGTGGTCTTTGATTCATTAAGCAAAGCAATTGTTTATCTCCTATAATTCCAGGATGTACTAAAAGATGAGTTTCAATATATAGAGGGATTTCATTTTTATTTGTTTTTGCCAATGAATGTATCATTATTAATCAATACTAAAATTTTAAAAAGCTATAGCTAAATATCATAGTTTTCTTGATATAAATCCATTTGGTTTTAACTTAGATTGTTGGAGAATTATAAATGGAGGTAGAATTTAAATATCATCACCTTCTAACTTCATTTGACTGGGAAAGGAATTAAATTGGCCCTGAGTAATGCTAATCATCTGGTATCTTTGACCTTTCCACATATCCTGCTTGTAGGAAAAGGGATGAAAAATTTGAACAGGTAATGGGAACTGGCATACTATGACATTTAGTGTCTAAATGAAGCACTATACTTAAAAGCTTTATTTTAATTAAAATAAAATAAATCACTGTGCTATCTCTTGTTTCCAAATAAATATGAATGTTTTGTATCGAACATAACTTCCCAGTAGATTTGGTGATGAGTCTTGCTTTGTAAGTTGCAATATATCATACAAATATAAAATTATACTCATAGGCCTTCTGTCACCTCTACTATCACCACCATTTTCCCACTACTCAGAAGCCCCAAATTTCTTTCTATGTCAATGAGTGCATCACCTACTAGCTCTGGGCACCACAGGCATGACCAGAGGAACCTCAATCAAATGAGGAACAAGATAATAGATTGGAGCATTAAATTTGAGAAGAAATAAACCCTAAAATAAAAGTTTCTATGTTAGTGAATGAGCCTGCTTTAAATACAGCCTAGAAGGGAATCCAACTCTGCAAACCCAGTATTATGGTTATCTGTTCGTTTTTGTCTATTCAGTAGTTGTCGTTTCCCCTTCTTCTCTAATTTGAACTGTTTTCTTGTTGAGAACTTATTTTGGGGAACATTATGTCATGAAATCCTCCTGTCTCCCACTCAGCACTCATAGACATGCTGACTTTCCATAGTAGTTGGTGTATAGGCCAGTGCCATCCACGGAACTTCATGGCTGAACTTCACAGAAAGGTGGTCTTATTATACTGAGGTTGTTAAACATAAAGAATGTGAGTTTGGGTTTGGGAGTGACTATCTTAACTTCCATAGAGAGAGCAGCCCAAGAGGTATCTACCAAGTCCTAGTGTTACAAATTATCATATTATAAATATAATTTAAACTCCCAAGCACTTTCACTAAAGAACCTGTACTTCATCAATGATTTTTTTGCATCAGTCTTTGAGTTGTACAATAGTTCTGAGGACTTGAGTCAGGGTAGCCCAAAGTCAAATGTAAGGAAATAGAGAAATTTGGAGGCAGGTACAAATGTTATAGAGTATGTTTCCTTCTTCATTTCATCTCTCTCTTGCAATACTTTATAGTACTTTATGCTTTTCTTTTCTTTGTCTTTTAGTCATGAGATTCTGATTATCGTCTTTTCTTTTCCAGCTTTTATTTCAACATTCACCCTTCTAATTTTTTACTCTCCCTCCACTATCATTTCTGTCCGACAATTTGAAGTTTAGAGGAAATAATTTTAAAAATTGTATAATCTAAAGTAAAAAAACTTTGTGTAGGCTAAAATTTTTCTTTGCTTTATATATACATTTTAAATTTGGCTTTAACGTTTTATTTATTTGTAGATTCTGTAAAATAAGTGATTAATTAATAAATTATACATGTGCTTAAATGAAAATAAATATATTGTTTGTATCCCATAATTCAATCACTACATTTGATTTCTTTTTTTTTTCACTTTTTTATTTTTTAAAAGATACTTCAATTACATAAATGTTACAGAGAATATATAGGGCATTCCCATATGCCCCTCTCCCCACACCTCCCACATTTTCCCACATTAACAACATCTTTCATCAGTGTGGTACATTCATTGCAATTGATGAACACATTTTGTAGCATTGCCACTAAGCATGGATTATAGTTTGCATTGTAGTTTACACTCTCTCCCATTCAACTCTGTAGGCTATGGTCGAATATATAATGGCCTGTATCTGTTGTTGTAATGTCATTCAGGTGATTCCCAAGTTCCAAAAATGCCCCCCTATTACATCTGTTTTTCCCTTTCCCTAACCTCAGAGCATCCATGGGTCATTACCTCCACAATAATGGTATTTCTTCTATTGCTAGAATCACAACCAGTCTATAGTAGAATACTATATTTATTTTATTTATATTTAAGTTTATTTTAGTCCATAGTTCATTTCCCAATCCTAAGGACTCTGGGATAGTGATGCCAACTCCACCATTAATTGAGGGGGGCTTTGATCCCATACATCCGATAGATGGGATTGTCAAATACATTTGATTTCTGTAATAAATCATAGCTATGTTTTCTGTTTCTAATCCATTTGTGAAAAAGTAGAATAAATATTTCATAGATGTTTGGAACATCAAGGGCAAGTTAATACTTTTGTGTGTTTTCTAATTCTTAATAGTAATAAGAATAGCTCTAAAAATAGAAAAGAAAAATAAAAAAAACAACAAAACAATATCAATATGGACATCACCTATGTTGATAGAATTGTGGTACTACCAGCAAAGAAGTTTGGAAAAGGAGAGAATTCTCTTAATAATTAATACCCAAGTTCAGTTCAAATGGTAGTGGGCAAGAAATGGTTGGAGACTTTGATGGTCAATATCAGAACCCTATTAGAATATTACTAAAAAATGCTTTACAAAAAATTAAAGATATGTAATCCCCTTGACATAACAAACTGACACTGACTCAGAGAAGAAGCAAACTTAGCCAAAAATGTTTGTATTAATGTAAAAGATGAAAGAACATATGGAAATAAACAAGGCATAATTAGCAAAAAAACCCACAGAAAACAGGAGTTAGGGGGAAGATTACATGTACGGTAGTGGTCAAGAGCATAGATTGTAGAGCAACAGTCCTCAAGTTCAAATCCAAATTCCATTTTTTATTAGTTATGGGACTTTAGATGAATTACTTTACTATGGGCCCCACCTACTATTTTCTTTTCCTTTTTTTTTTTTGTTATTATTACTTTTTTTTCCCCACCTACCATTTTAGGTAAGAACTTACCTCAAACATAGTGACGTAAGGCAACATTTTTATTATCTTCACAGATTCTTTGGGTCAAAAATTTAGGCAAGGCATTGTTATGATGGCTTGTCTCTGCTCTAAGATGTCTGTGGCTTCAGTTGGGAAGACTAGAAGTCCAAGAGTGACCCAAGATTGGGGGCTGGAATTATCTGGAGGTTTGCTTACTCATATGTCTGGCACCTGTGCTGGAATCAACTGAGGCATCTGTGATCAGAGCATCTGTATATGGTCTTTCCATGTGGTCTCAGCTTCTACAGCATAGCAACTGGGCTTCAAAGGGAGCATACAGAAAGGAGAGCATATGGAAAGTCACTCTTTCAAGGAAACCACGCAGAAGTTGCATAGCCTTTTCAAGTCTAGTCTCAGGAGTCATGTAATGCCATTATTGTTGCATTCTTTTGGTTACAAGTGAGTCACAAGGCAGCCCAGATTCAAAGGGTGGAGAGAAATTTAAACCTTCATACCTTTAGGGAAGCAGTGTCAAAGTATTTAAATTTGCACATTTATATCTGAAATTAAACTGTAATCGATTTTTATATGTGGAACTAGTTAGGGGTCGAGATGCATTATTCCCATAAAAATATTCAATTGATCCAGCATTATTTATGTAAAAGACCAATATTTATCTTACTAAACTTCAGTATCACCTTTTCCATAAATCAAATAATCAAGTGTATGTGGGTTTGCTTTTAGATTTCTATTATACTCCATTGGACAATTTGTCTATTCTTATACCAAGACTACACTGTATCCTTGAATTAAGCCTTTGAAAAATGAAAATTAAAGTACTTCAACTTGTTTTTCCTTCTTAAATATTGTTTTGACTAATATTGACTATTTGTAAGTTTCATATACATTTTCTACCAAGCTTATCAGTAACTATAAACATTGTTCATAATTTGACTTAGACTATATTAAATTGGTTAAACAGTTTAGAGAGAATTGTTACATTTATAATATTTTGCTTTTCAATTTCCAATGATAATAGTAACTCCTTCATTTATGTGTTCTTTAATTTCTCTAAAAAGTAACTGTTTTCTGTGTAGACGTTTTGCACTTATATCATTAGATTTTTTTCCTTATGTAGTTGATGTTTTTTCTAGCTATTTTAAGGAGTCAAACAAACATAAATTTGATAATCTTTTGTTGCTGTTATAAATAAATACAATTGTGTTGGTACATTTTCTCTTTATCTAGTGACTTTTCTAAATTTGCTAATGACTTCTAATTTTTATACAAAAATTCTTTTGGATATTCCACCCACAAGCATATGGTTAGAAACTGACAGTTGTGTTTCTTATTTTCCAGTTTTATTTTATTAATATTATCATAATTATTATTTTGATGATGATGATGATGATTAGTAGTAATATTTTTGTCTTGCTGCAACAGCTAAGCCATTCAGTACAATGTTGAATATAAGTGCTTTCTCCTTGATCTCAGAAGTAAAGTTTTCAGTATTTCATCAAGTCAAAATTTTTGCTGTATTTTTAAATAGATACCCAGAATATGTTTTAATTCCAGTCAAAATGAACAGGTCAAATGTCAAGATGAAATCCTGCCACTTCCAAGGTAGAAAGGTTCAATGTATTTAACTTGCCACCAAGTGACTGGTTGTTCTCATTGAAGGTTGGTGCCATATTAGGTTCTCAATATTGGTCTTTTTGTAGTAACTTGGCAGTGGATAAATGAGCCTTAGTGAATGATAACCCATGCTGTTGGACCAATGGAAAGTCTCAATCTCTGCCCTCTGAAATCTCTATTCACGTGTCTATTATATCAGCAGTGGGATAGGCAATGACAGAGGCTGGTTAGGGTCAAGGAGTCAATTAGTGTCTTTTTACTTTATCTTTTTGGTTAACATGCCACAGAAAGATCTTCACACTTCCTATGCTTACTTTCATAAGTTCATCTACATTCTTATCTTTTGTTTCCATATTTCTTCTTCAAGGTCCTCAATACCAACAAAGCCATTTGCTATTGCCATTGACTCAAAATATATTCAAAATTCAGGCTACTTCTTTTATCACACAAAGTAGATAGATATATTGTCTGCAACTGTTCCCATTGGGATAATTTTTCTCACATCTATTTCTGGGACACTCCTGTTGATTGGCAATCTATTTTTAGTTTGTACCACATAATGAGCCAAAACATCTGTGAACCTAGTTTGGTCTTTCTCCTCCTCCAACAGCTGACTATTAGTCATACCCCTACCCAATGTTGCCATAGGTGGAAGCTGAGGGAATGGCACTAGTGTAACAGTCATGAAAGACATGGGGGTCTGGGTCACCTATTCATGCAGCTTGCTTGTGTCCGTTGGCCTAGTTCATGTTGGATTCTGAATGTACCAATTCCTCTTATAATAAATTTCTATTTGGTCTGCCTGAGCTTATGATTTAGTTGTTCTGATAAAACCCAGCGCACATCGAGCATGTCTGGCTACATGATCAGATCTTGCCTTGAGGTCCTATGATCAAATCTTCTTTTACTACCAGGGCTGAGTATTAATATATAATATAAATAAAAGTGTATAATTCTTTGCTTCAAGTTACATGGCTTTGCTCATAATCTTAGCGGTCTACATTGAGATTTTCTTACTGGATGTAGGTATAAATTCAACACTGGAAATGACTGGAGGAATCATTACCTTATATATTTGCCATGGTGTTGCAATTTCCTTCTTCTGGGGTTCTGGCTCTTCTTTAATCAGTAGATTCTAAGACTGAAAACTGGCTCAGATTCAGAAACCAGCCAAAACATCATGACTTTTTTTTTTTAAGATTTATTTTATTTATTTATTTCTCACCCTCCCGCGCCCTCCCCCCGCCCCGTTGTTTGTGATCACTCTCTGCTCTCTGTGTCCGTTTGTCGTGTGCTCTCTGTGTCTGTTCATGTTCTCTTTAGGAGGCACTGGGAACCGAACCTGGGACCTCCCATGTGGGAGAGAGGCACTCAGTTGCTTGAGCCACTTCATCTCCCTGCTTTGCTGTGTCTCTCATTGTTTTTCCTCTTTGTGTCTCTTTGTCACATCACTTTGTTGGGTCAGCTCACTGTGCCTGCCCATCGAGCCAGCTTGCACTCTTGTTCATCTTCTTCAGGAGGCACTGGAAATTGAACCCAGGACCTCCCATGTCATAGGTGGGAGCTCAATTACTTGAGCCACATCTGCTTCCCAAGACATCATGGCTTTATATTAGAATGGTTGCCATCAGCCTATTGATCATCCATCCTTAACTTATTTTGCTTCACAGATTGAGCAATATCTCTGGCTCTCCTTCTATTTTGTCCCTATTGTTGCCATTTTATATATTAAGCATTTTCCTGGCTTTCTGCAGGTCACTTGTTTGGGTTAACTAAGATATTGCTGCTCATTATGGGAATTGTATACATTTTGCTGCTGAGAGTTAAGCATCATCACCTGGCCTCAACTATTTCAGCATCCTATGAATGCATCTCTTTTTTGAGCTTTGGGACTAAACTGGTGAACAGGATAGATAAGACAACTGTTTTTACTGAACTTGCTTTTCAGTGAGGGGAGATACACAAAGAACAGATAAAGAAATGAATGAAAAAAAATCATTGCAGGTACACCACTATTTCAGTAAAAATAAGTTAGAAATTGACTAAGGTATAAGGCATTATTTTGGAGGATTATGGAAAGTATTTCTTAGAAGGTAATTTATGAGTAAGATTGGAACGACAAAAAGCTCTGCAAACACCTGTAATTGTAAGCATTATTTGGTTAGAGAGAACATAAAGCACAAGATTGCTAAGGAAAGATTAAATGAGATTTTTGAAACTGTATCTTCTTAGACTTTTAGAATAACTAGTAGAAGAAGGATGAAAAAGAAAACTTTCAGATAATTTAAAAAAATGTTCAGTGGTAGTCCAACATAGAGCCAAAAGAAGGCCTCTAGGCCATAAAATCATATGCTCCAGTTAAATTATAGTATACCAATTAGTCTGAATAAAAATATAAAAAGTTTCCACATTTTTAGGAAAAGACTGATGTTATTGTAAATGTTTTTTTTTTTATCATTTCAGTTTCAAATTATTTATTTATTTTAATTTTTCTTCAAACTTTATTTTAAATTCAAAAAATAAAATAGACAAAAGGCAGTGCAGCAAGTTATAGAAGTATTACTCTTAAAAGTTCTGTCCAGGCACTTTATTTCATCTAATCCCAACAACAAATACAATTGTTCATGTTATTTATTGATAGTATATAGAAGTTCAAAAACTTTTATATATTGATCTTGTATCCTGCAATATTGTTAAACTTACTTATTACTTCTCATAGTTATATTATCAATTCCATCAGATTTTCTATACACACAATCATGCCATGTGTGAATAGAGATTGTTTTTCTTGCCTAATTGCACTGAATAGAGCCTATGTGTGTCAATTTGAGACTGTGTACCCCAGAAAATCTTGTTCTTAAAGCTGGTCCATTCCTGTGGTTGTGAAACTATTGTGGGTGGGAACTTTTGATTAGGTTACTTCAGTTAAGGGCCTTTGATTAGGTAACTTCATTTAAGGTATGGCCCAAGGTGGGTCTTAATCTTCTTACTGGAGTCCTTTATAAGTTGGATGAATACAGAGAGAAAGTCACAAAGAAAGCAACCTATGGAAGCCAGAAGCTGAACACAATGAAACCCAGAAGAGAAGGGAGATATCAGCAAATGCCACCATTTGCCTTGTTATGTGATTGAGAAGCCCAGGATCACTGGCAGCTAGTCTTTGGGGAGAAAATATCACCTGATGATGCCTTGATTTGGACATTTTTCACAGCCACAAAGCTGTAAGCTTGTAAGATAATAAATCCCCTTTGGAAAAGTCAACCAATTTCTGGTATAGTGTATTTTGGCAGTCTAGCAGACTAAAACACTATTGTACAATATTGACTATAAATGTAGAGGATAGATATCCTTGTCTTATTCCTGATCTTAAGGGGAAAGAATTCCTCACTAGGGATGATAGCTATAGAATGTTCTAACATGCCTTATATCTGGATAAAAAATTTCCCTTCTATTCCTGGTTTGCTGAAAATTTTTTCAGTAATAGATGGTGGATTGTTAAATGATTCTACATCTATTGAGATGATCATATGAATTTCTTTACTAATTTTAACATGCTGAATTATATAGATTGATTTGTGTATATTAAACTCGCCTTTCTTTCTGGGATATACCCTATTTGGCCATAAAACATTACCTCTTGTTATATATTGTTTGATTCAATTTGCTATAATTGCATTAAGAAATTTTGCATCAATGTTTATGAAGATTATTTAACTGAATGTGATTGTAGTTTTTGTATTTTTCTTCTTTTCACCATATCTTTAAATGGTTTAGAATAATGCTGGCCAATGAAGACGATATATTCCATCCACATCAGCATTATGGAAAGTTTGTCTTGAATTGTTATTATTTCTTACTTAAATGTTTGGTAGAATTCTCCATGAAACCATCTGAGCATAGAGTTTTCTTTCTGAGAAGGCTTTTAAATACAAATGCATTTTCTTTAACAGGGATATTAAAGACATTTATTTCTTCTTGTGTGAGCCTTGCTTATTTGTTTCATTCAAGGTTTTTTCCATTTCAATTAAGATGTCAAATTTATTGGCCTAAAGTTGTTCATAATCTTCCTTTATTATCTGTTTAGTATCTGTAGAATCTGTAGTGATGTCAACTCACTCATTCTTGATATTGGTTATTAGTGTTATTGCTTTTTTTTCTGTAATCAGTCTGGTTGTAATTTTTATCCCAAATACATAGACTCCTGGTTCATTAATTTTCTCTATATTTTTTTAATCCATTAATTTCCATGTTTAGTTTCATTTTTGCCTTTATTCTCCTTAGTTTTGGTTTTATTTGCTCTTCTTTTTCTTCTTTTCTAAAAGTGGAAGCTGTGGTCATTGTTTTGAGAACTTGCTTTTTTGAATACAGGTGATTGGAATTATGAATTAAACTCTAAGTGATATTTTAGTGGCATTCCACAAAATATGATATGTTTTATTTAAAATGACCTTAAAATAGTTTCTTATTTACCTTTTGATTTCTTTTGGACCCATAGGTTATTTAGAAGTGTTCTGTTTAATTCCCAAGTTTTGGGGAAGTTCCAGAGAATTTTCTGTTTTTGATTTCCGTCTTAATTTCTGACTTAATTGTCATCAGAGAATATACTTTGTATCATTTTCATTATTTGAAATCTATTGAGACATTTTTATGGCTCAAATTATAAACTATATGTCTATTTGATTGTTGTTGGATGAAAGATTTTATGAATATTAGTTGGTATGGCTCTGTGCTCATCCCCTCAGAACTCATAGATGTTCTTCATATGAATAACACAAGCAAGTCCTTCAATTAGAAACAACACCAGCAAAACTTTATTCCAAAGTTCACGAGGCAATCTAGGTAAAAGACTATCCTAATATATGTACTCATAGCACCAACAATTACAGACTACCTTTTCTTGCCAACCACGGGTTCAGCCCCCTCCATTATGTAAAACTAGATGATTAATGGTACAGGAAAAATTCAGGTAAAAATATCTTTAACCTTTCTATATGCTATCATATTAAGTATTCTTAACTACCAGAACAGAACTTAAATTACAAGGAATTAGATCCATGTTTCCCAATTTAAATGGCATCACCTATCAGTAAGAATTATACAATTAAATTCTTAAACTTAAGTTCTCCAGACATCCTCCAGAAGGTTCATGAGCTGCATTGCTTATCTGAATCCTTAGAACAACTGACAATTATATGAAGTGGATGACTTCCATGCAAAAAGATTGAAACAAAATTGTCCTATATGTTCCACTTGTTATTGTGCTGCCTGTGCTTTTTGTCTTTACTGATTTAAGTTTACACACATTTGATTTAGTCTGTCATGTTTCATTTATTAATAAAAATGAGTTGCTTAATTCCAGGCTTCCTAGAGACAATGACTGCTCTACCTATTTAATAGGATTCTCCCAAATATTAATGATACAATAAATTTGAAAGACTGTTGATATGTCATCCTTTGCCAACTCCTGGGGAAATACAAATAATAGATGTACTTGCAATTAATGCTGCTAAAATAAATTTCAATCATGGATATTCCAATAAATAAATAGTTTTATGTGATGTTAGACTGTTATATACTAGTGAACATTTAGGACAGAATTGCTACAACTATACTTACGTAAAGGCCATTATTCAACATGATCAAATTCTTTGCTCCATCCTCCAACCATACTTTCCATTTATAATTTGCCCATGTTGTTACCCTTGTAGAAATAATACACATCAAATAAAAAATGACTAAAATCTTTAAAACCATGAGTTATTTCATATAATTGACAACATTTTCAAGTACAGAAATCTAGGTAAAAGACTATCCTAATATATGTACTCATAGTATATAGTACATAATAATTAAGGATGATATAATACATTGTTACATTAACCATAACATTAATGTTAACATTAATACTAATACTACATAATTAAAGCATAAATATCCACATAACAGAAGAGGGATAACTATTTTTGGGGATGGACAGAGGAGATGTATCAGAGTCTTTCATTACAATCCCTAGAAATAATAAATTTACAGCTCCAGGGAGGTTGATTACATCTCCTGTATAGCTCCTGGTCTTGTTTGTGGTTTTTTTAATTTAATTTAATTTTGTTTTCTTATTCCTATGTAGGAACAAGATTATTGTATACTAATAAAGGCTAATTCTTCTATGGAACTATTAGACAATTCCAAGTGTAGCTTTCACCAACACCCTCAGTAGAGAATTTCTCCTTGCAAAGTATATAAAGAGAGAACACCAGTAGCATATTTTAAGGATATTGATCAGATCAATATGAGCTGAGAAAATTGAGTTGTATAATTTTTGATGGCATCAAAAATTGTCTCTCACTTTGGCTATCATAACAAACTCTAAAATCTAAATACTAGGGTCGCAACAAATTCCTTAGCTCAAGTAGTCTGGGATAATAGAAGAGCCATAGATTTTCTTTGGCAAATTGGGGAAATGGGGTTTTTGAGGTATTATTAACACTTTGAATTTGTATTAGACATCAAAGGAGTGCTGATGCAAAATACCAGAACTCTGTTGGTCTTTATAAAGGGTATTATTTGGGGTAGAAGCTTACAGTTACCAGGCCATAAAGCACAAGTTTCTTCCTTCACTGAAGTCTGTTGCCACGTGTTGGAGCAAGACAGCTACCGACGTTTGCCAGAGTTCAGGCTTATTGGTTTCCTCTCTTCCCGGGGCTCCATTTCTCTCCGGGTTCAGCTCCTCTGTTTCCTCCACAAGGTCAGCTGTAGTCTATGAAGCTCTCTAGGCTTTGTGTCTCTCCACAAGGCCAGCTGTGAACCATCAGGCAAATGGCTCGTCTCTTTTCCCGGAGCCTTCTCTCCTTCTTCACGACCGATGTCCTCTGTGTGCCTACTCCCCTGGGCTCCAGCATTAAAACTAAGCATCAGAACTCCAACATCAAAACTCCAACTCTGTCCTTTGCCACGTCTTTTATCTTTGAGACCACACCAACCAAGGGGCGGGGCTCAACACCCTACTGACGTGGCCCAATCAAAGCCCTAATCATAACTTAATCATGCCCAGATGAACAGACCAGTTTACAAGCATAATCCAATATCTATTTTTGGAATTCATAACTATATCAAACAAACTGCTACAGAATTATATCAGGATTAACAATAAAGGTAAAGAGAAAAATCTATATCTAAGTTAAAAGAAAAGGCATCACACCTATCAAGATGGACTCATGGAGCATTTGAGACCTATTTATTTATTCAAACCTGGAAAATCTTAGGTAATGATTCCAGAGTATCACTCAGTTCCTTCCAATTATAATTCCAGGAGTACTTGCCTCATGGTTGTTCAATGTCTGTTGCCCAAACTTTTAAAGTCTTCTACATAGTCATAGTCTTAATAGTCATCACATAATTTGAAGACAAAAATAGAATAAAATAATTCTGATTGACAAGCAAAGGAAAATTGGATCCTTGCAAATACAACCTCATGTTAAAGAAAAAAAACAGTGGTGAATATCTGAAAAATCCCTCAAAATATCTTTTGCAGCTTTTGCTGGCTGAAAACCACAAAAAGGGCTATAAATAATTAAATAAAAATGTTAAATCTCATACTTAATAATCGAAAACAACAACAACAATTATTTTATACCCAGAGAATTGATCAATAAAATCATGCTTCAATGAAAATGTTTTTCAAGCCAATCAGCATCAGGACTTTATTTCTGTATGTCAACCAATCAGAAATATATCCATTCTAGTACACCTGCTTCTTTTATTAATCAATTAATCAGTAAGAGTTTCAAACATGTGAACATTTTTCTATAGATGATGTCAACCCATTCATGTCTCTGAATGTCTACCAAACCTTGAACTCCATATTGCTCAAAATCTCAATATAATATCAGCAGTCTACCCTGTTTGTATAGAATGTACCTGATCATTATAACTCTCCCTTAACAAAAAGTTCAAGTTTAATTTTTAAAAAATTTTTTCTTCAGATATTGAGGTGGTACATTCATCTTTGAGAGTAGAAACAAGTGTGTGTGTGTGTGTGTGTGTGTGTGTGTGTGTGTGTTATGTGCATATTGAACTCTGGGTCTTTGATCTAGAGAAAATACCTTATCTCATACTTATTTTCAACATTAGAAAAATAAGAATGTTGAGGTAGATCATTTTTAAGATTCATTACAGTTTCAAGATTCTATAGTTTTACATATGCACCTGTCATTTGATTTCAGTGTTATGAATAATTTAGGAATCAATGACATATAATTTGCATATTAAATTAAGTTTAAAATGAATTGTATTTGTAGTTAAATATACAGCCTGTTATTAAAGGAAAGGAGCACACCTGAAAAAGAGAATATTGTCTACATTTATAAAATTATAATTCTGGTAAATATATTTTCCCCATATTACTTAATAGTTCACTTTCAGGAAACTCTGATTCTAATTTCTTAAAAAATAATCTCACAAGAATTATAACAGAAATCTGAAAACTTGTCTCACATATTCCAATCTTTTTTGTTACAAGGGATAGCAGGCCAGAGAACTAGAGCAATTCATTATACCTCTCTTTTTCTTAGCATCGTATGTCTAAAAATGAAATGAAAATGCTTATTTTATGAATGACTTGAAGACTTAATGGGGTTCTATATCTGACTGTATGCAGTACTTAACATAAGATATCTACTAACATGCTGAGTATTCCTAAGATATTGATGTATATGTTTGATATTCTAAACACTAAAGGCCTATATAGAGCGGTTCCTATTACCCAAAGCATCATGTCCCAGTTTCAATGAAAATATTAAAAGGACTGTTAAAAGCCAAGGAAAAACAGTCTAAAGAGACAAAGTACTGAGGTAAGGTCAAGATTTTGGAGTTATCAGTACAGGTATTTAAAATATGAATAATATGTTAAGGGTTCTAATGGAAAAAATAGACTACATGTGAGAAGACATGGGTTACACAAGCAGAGAGTGGAAACTGTAAGAAAGAAAGAAAAGGAATTGCTAGACATTAATAACACTATTTCTGAAATGAGGTATTTAACTTTGACGGGCTCACCAGACTGGACCGACTGAGGAAAGAATCAGTGAACTTGATGATAGATAAAAAAAAAAACAAAACAAAAAAAAACAACTTCACAAACTGAAATGTAAAGGGAAAAAAAGAATGACAGAAAGAAAAAACTGAACAGAATAGTCAATAATTGTGGGAAATTCTCAAAATTAAAGTTAACATACATGCTATTGTAATACCAGCAGGAGAAGAAAAACGTAATTGAGCAGAAACTATTTGGAGTAACAAAGGCCAAGAATTTTTAAAAATGAATGACACACACAAAATCAAAGATACAGGAAGCTCAAAGAACAACAAAAAGGAAAAATTTCAGATACTTTATATCTTGCATATAATATTCAAAATGAAAAATACCAAAGACAAAGATAAAATCTTTAACTCCATCAAATGGGGAGAAAAATATAAACAAAACAAAACAAAGTAAAAAAAGTAAAATGAAATTAAATAACCTCACTTATAGAAGGGCAAGGGCATGACTTATATCAGACATCTCATCTGAAGATGGTGGCATGTACTATTTAAAGTGTTATAAGAAAGAAAAAAACCCAACAACCTAGAATTCTATATCCAGGGAGATTATCATTCAAAATGATGGAGAAATAAACATTTTCTGGGATGAAGAAAAATTGAGAAAATTCGGTTTCGGTCTATCTACTCTGCAATAAATGTTAAAATAAGTTCTTCATGGAGAGGGGAATGCTGTACGTCTGTACATTGTATCTACATGAAGAAAGAAAGAGCAACAGAGAATGAATAAATAAAGGTAAAATAGAATCTTTTAATTTTTCCTATTCTTAATTTATCAAATAATTTAACTGTCAGTTTAAATTAATAATATTAACAGTATAATGGGTAATTATATATATATCAGTGAAACAAATGACAATGTTATAAGGGATGAAAGGAAAGAACTGGGATTACTCTTTTGTAAAGTACCTGCACTACCTGTGAAGCATGACAGTGCTGTTTGAAAGCTGAATTAGATTAGTTATAAATGTATATTGCAAACCCCAGAGCAACCACCAATTTTTTTAAAGAAGTATAATTGATATGCTAAGAGAAAAGAGGATATGGAATGCTCTCAATAAAATGCTCAGTTAAGAACAGAAGAAAATATGAAATGTAGAACAAGAGCAATGCAAGGAAAACAATTTCAAAACATGAAAAATATAAAACCAGATATATGAATAAATATGAATGATATAATAAGAGTAATTCAAAGATAGAAATTAATAAAGTGGATAAAAAATAAGACCTAACTATATCTTGTATACAAGAAATCCACTTGAAATGTAAAACACAGATAGCACAAAAGTAAACTAAAAATAGGGAGGGGGCAAGATGAAAGCAAAATAGGGAGCTCTAAGAGTCAGCTCATCCTATAGGGCAGTTAGTAATCAGCCAGGATCAATCTAAATCACCTGTTTGGGAGACTCTGGAGACCGGAAAAACACCGTACACCATCCAGGGAAGAAAGAAGTAAAAGACTGGCCATCTGTGGTGAAGATTTGTGAGTAGATCTGTCCACTTTGCAGAGCTGGTGCCCATCCCCCACTGGTGGGGCATGTTGCTTTGAGAGCCACTCCCTGACTGGAATTGGAAGAGCCACTTTCCAAAAATGGGAGAAGGAGAAGTCCCGGCACCAAATATGGCTATTGATTAGCAAATTAGGCTAGATAGTTTCCAATTCTAAGTACAGCTAAACTTTGAATCCATCCATGTTAGAAAGAAACCAGCAGTCTCCATATTAACTCTACCTCTGGCAGGAGTGGAAGTAGGGCTGAATGAAAAGCATAGTGACTTCCTGGATGGTAAGGATAGGCTTCTTTCCACCAAGGTGAGAATACTGCCCCAGCCTGGACTCTAACCCTGCCCCTGATAGGGGAGGAATGTGGGCAAAATTTCTCAGTCTCTTCGGGCATCTACAGACAGATTCACCCTGCAGGATATGGTTTACTGCATGCACCTTTGAACCCTTCCCGTCCCTGGCAGGGGAGGAAAGTGAGTGGAGCTTCATCAGTTTCTTCAGGCAGTTGACATTTTCAGGGTACAGGATATTAATTGCTGCCCAGCATGGGTTCCAACCCTGGCCCTGGCAGGGGAGGAAAGTGGGCGGAGATTGATGAGTCTCTGGGCGGCTACAGACAGGTACATCCTATAGCTTAGATTACTGCTTGTGCCCTGGACTCCATCCCAAACCCAGCAAGGGAAGGAAGGTGGACTGAGTTTCATCAGCCTCTCTGGGCAACGGCAGGCACTGTGACCCTCAACTTCATTTTCGCTTCTGGCGGAGGAGAGAGGGGGGCATTTCTTCTCAGTTTCTCGGAACAACCTGCACAGTTTCAGACCAATCAGCATAGAAAGCAATCAGTATTTGTCTCAACCCTGCCTCCAGCAGGGGAGAGACTGCAGCTAATTTGGAGACACAGTGCCCTCTTGGAATGGTGCATGGACCAGCATGTTAAAGGGCAGCTCTACCCCAAGGAAAGGTGGGAGTGCAAGGCCCAGTGCAGGTTGTGGTGGTAGATTAGAGATCTCAGTTCACAGGGTCTGGGATCCACATAACAGATTCGTCCTGGTGGGGCGGGCTGCCTCAGTGTCAACCAGAACCACAACAGAGGTTAAATTGTTTGAGAATTAAAGGAACAACACTACTTAAGGGCCGTGGGGGAAGATGCTGAAGATTGCCACCTGCTGGGACAAGAATCAGATGAATAAGAGCTGAAAAAATCTGATTTGTTAAACTCCAGTTATTACAAATTTCCAAAATAAGTTGATCCATGTATCAAAGGAACACTTTAGCCCGAATCCAATCAACAAGAAAGTCCTAAGCTAAATAGAGAAAGTGACCCTAGAATAAAGACATCAAGAAAACCAGAAGCAGAGACACCAGCAAAAAATTGCAATCCATGTTAAGAAAGAGGAAGATATGGCCCAGCGAAAGGAATAAATTAAACCTCCAAATGACATATAGGAATTGAAGCAACTAAGCAAAGATGTGCCAGCAAACCTCCTTAATGAAATCAATGAGATGGCTAAAGAGATAAAACTTATTAAGAAAACCCTGGGTGAGCACAAAAATGAATTTGAAAGCATGCAATGAAAAATAACAAATATTGTGAGCATGAAAGTCACAATAAATGAAATTAAAAATACACTGGCATGCAGCAAAGATTTGAAGAAGCAGAAGAAAGGATCAGTGAGCTAGATGACACGGTATCCAAAATCAAACACACAGAAGAAAAGATAGAGAAAATAATGGCAAAAAAATTGAACAGGGTCTCAGGGAACTGAATGAGAGCATGTGGTGCACAAATATATGTGTGTTGGGTGTCTCAGAAGGAAAGGAGAAGGGAAAAGGGGCAGAAGGAATATTTGAGGAAATAATGGTAGAAAATTACCCAGCTCTTTAGAAGGACATAGATATCCATGTCCAAGAAGCACAGCGTACTCCAATCTGAATATCCAAATTTAGACAAAGAAGGACACTATATATTATTAAAAAGTGCAATCTATTAAAACTAAGAAGAAATAACAATCATAAATATCTATGCACCTAATCAGGGTGCCCCAAAATACATGAGACAAATGCTAACAAAATGGAAAGGAGAAATAGATATCTCTACAGTAATAACTGGAGACTTCAATACATCATTCATATCAACAGATAGAACATCTAGAAAGAATATCAATAAGGAAACAGAGAACTAGAGCAATTTGATAAGTGAAATAGACCTGACAGACATATACAGAACTATGCACTCCAAAACAGCAGGATACACATTCTTTTCAAGTGCTCATGGAACATTCTCCAGGATAGATCACATGTTGGGTCACAAACCTGGTCTTAATAAATTTAAAAATATTGAAATTATACAAAGCACTTTCTATGAACATAATGCAATGAAGCTGGAAATCAATAACAGGTGGAGGACTGGAAAATACACAAATGTATGGAGGTTAAACAACATATTCGTAAACAACCAATGGGTCAAGGAACAAATTGTGAGAAATCAGTAAGTATATTGAGATGAATAAAAATGAGAACACAATCCTTTTGGGATGCAATAAAGGCAGTGCTGAGAGGAAAATTTATAGTGCTAAACACCTATATTAAAAAGGAAGAATTGGCAAACAAAGACAAACTTGGAGGAACTAGGAGAAAAATAGCAAACTAATCCAAAAGGCAAAGCAAAGGAAAGAAATAATAAAGATTAGAACATAAATAAATAAAATTAATGGAAAAAAATACAGTAGAGAGGATCAACAAAATCAAAAGATGTTTCTTTGAGAAGATCAACAAAATTGACAAACCCTTAAGTAGACTGACAAAGCATAAAAAGAGAGATGTTGCAAATAAATAAAATCAACAATGAGAGGGAGGGTATTGCTACTGACCCCAAGGAAATAAAAGATATCATAAAAGGATACTATGTACAAATATATGCCCCCAGACTAGACAATGTAGTTGAAATGGACAAATTCCTAAAACACATAAACAAACTACTCTGATGTTGGAAGAAATAGAAGACCTCAACAAACAGATTTTAGGTAAAGACATTGAATCAGTAATCAAAAACCTCACAAAAACGAAAATCCCAGGATCAGATGGCTTCACATGTGAATTCTATCAATCATTCAAATAAGATTTTATATCAATCTTGCCCAAACATTTCCAAAAAATTGAACAAGAGGAAATGATACCAAATTTATTCTATAAAGTCAACATCACTCTATTACCAAAGCCAGATAAAGATAATGGTGAAAAAAGAAAATTAAAGACCCATTTCCTGAATGAATATAGATGTAAAAATCCTCAACAAAATACTCACTAAAATGAATCCAAGAGCACATTCAAAAAATTATTCATCATGATAAAGTGGGTTTCATCCTTGGAATGCATGGCTGGTTCAACACAAGAAAATAAATCAGTATAATACACCACATTAAAAATTCGAGGAAGAAAAATCAAATGACCATTTTGCTTAACGCAGAAAAGTCATTTGACAAAATCCAGCACCATTCTTGATCAAAAGTCTCTGAAAGATAGGGATAGAAGGAAACTTTCTCAACATGAAAAGGGGATATATGAAAAGCCCACAGCTAACATTTTACTCAAAGGTGAAAGACTGAAAGCTTTCCCACTGAGATCAGGAAAATGACAAGAATGCCCACTGTCAGCACTGTTATTCAATATTGTGCTAGAGGTTCTAGCAAGAGCAAATTAGGCAAGAAAAAGAAATGAAAGACATCAAAATTGGAAAGGAAGAAGTACACCTTTCACTATTTGCAGATGACATGATCCTATATATAGACAGTTCTGAAAAATCTACAACAATGCTCCTAGAGCTAATAAACATGTTCAACAAAGTGTCAAGATGTAAAATCAGCATGCAAAAATCAGTAGTGTTTCTATACACTAGGAGTGAGAAATCTGAGGATGAAATCAAGGAAAAATTCTATTTACAATAGCAACTAAAAGAATCAAATAGATAGGAATAAAATTAACTAAAGAGGTAAAGGACTTTGTACACAGAAAACTGCACAATGTTGCTAAAAGAAATCAAAGAAGACCTAAATAAATAGAAGGACATTTCCTCCTCAAGGAGTGGAAGACTAAATAACATTAAGATATCAATTCCATCCAAACTAATTTACAAATTCTTTGCAGTCCTGATAAAAATTCCAACAGCCAGTTTTGCAGAAATGGAAAAGCCAATTATCAAATTTATTTGGAAGGGTAAGGGCCCCTGTATAGCCAGAAATATCTTTAAAAAGAAGAAAAATAGAATGAAGTCAGAGGACTCTAACTTCCTTTCTTTAAATCATATTACCTACCTACAGTGGTAAAAAACAGCATGTTACTGGCATAAATGTAGACATACAGACCAATGGAATTGAATTGAGAGTTCAGGAATAGACCCTCACATCTAAAGTCAAGTGAATTTTGACAAAGTTGTCAAGTCTACCTACCTGGGTCAGAACACCCTATTCAATGAATGGTGCTGGGAAAGCTGGCTATCCATAGATATATCCAAAAAGAAAGAGGATCCCTATTCCACACCTTATACAAAAATTAACTCAAGATGGATCAAGGACCTAAATATAAAAGCTAGATCCATTGAAATCCTAGAAGAAAATGTAGGGAAATATCTGCAAGATCTTGTAGTAGGTGGTATTTTCTTTTTAATAAGCTTTTTTATTTTGTAAGAAACTTAGATTACATAAAAACATAGGAGATTCCCACATGCCCTGCTCCCTACCCTTCCCACATTTTCCCACATCTGGATGGGCATGACAGTGGTGCAGTGGTGCTACTGGGTTGGGTGGTGCTGGTTTGTGAGGAGGATAGGGTGGGGAGGATGGGTGGACTGTCCATGGAACTAGGGGGAGGATTGGGGGAGGGAGCAGAACTCTGGGGATTTGCAGGTATGTGGCTGAAACTTCAATGATGGGCATTTTCTTTTGGCAAATATGGCAGGGGAGGGTTACTGGTTTAGGGTGTTGGATGTGAGGGGCATGCGGGATAGAGGTTTCTTAAACCTTACAACCAAACCACAGTCAGTGAAAGAATAAATGGATTAATTGAATCTCCTCAAGACTGAAAACATTTGTGCTTCAAATGATTTTGTCAAGAAGGTGAAAAGGCAGCTTACTCAATGAGAGAAAATATTTGGAAACCGCATATCAGATTAGGGTTTGATTTCCATGTTATATAAACAGATCACACAACTCAATGATGAAAAGATAAACAACCCAATTTAAAAATGGGTAAAAGACTTACATAGGTTTTTTTCCAATGAGGAAATGCAAATGGCCGAAAAACACAAGAAAAGATGTTCAATATCACTAGCTATTAGGGAAATGCAAATCAAAACTAGAATGAGATATCATTTCACACCTTATAGAATGGCCATTATTAAAACAACAGGAAGCAACAAGGGCTGGGGAGGATGTGGAAAAATAGAACACTCCTTCATTGTTGGTGGGTATGTAGAATGGGGCAGCCTCTGTGGAAGACAGTTTGGCAGTTTCCTCAGGAAGCTAAATATACTACGGCCCTATGATCCAGCAATTTTGCTACTAGGAATATACTCAGAAGAATTGAAAGCAAAGATGCAAACTGACATTTGAACACTGTTGTGCATAGCGGCATTATTCACAATTGCTAAAAGACGGAAACAACCCAAGTGTCCATCAGCCAATCAATGGATAAAGAATATGTGGCATGTACATACAAAGGAGTACTATTCAGTTGTAATAAGAAATGAAAATGGGACATATATAAAAATATGGATAAACCTTGAGGACATTATGTTGAGTAAAATAAAGTCAGACACAAAAGGACAAATATTATATGCAAGAATATAAATGTCAATGGAAAGAAAGCTAGAGGGGATAATTTTGAGATCATATAACATAGTAGCTCAGTGGTGGATGAGGTTTGTGGATAATAGTACAAGTACAAGAATGTTCTATAAACCGTAACAAATGTACAAAATAGGATGATACATGGGAAAAATACATCTAATGTTAACTAGGGACTATAGTTGACAATACAGTACAGAAAAGCCAAGGACCAAGAATAGCCAGCAGCGTTCCCCAAAATGACAGTCTTCTGGGAGAAAGCTTCACCTAGCTGATGCCTTCATTTTTGGACTTCTTCTGGCTTCAATAATGTATGCCAATAAATTACCGATGTTTAAACCAACCCATTGTATACTATTCATTATAGCAGACTGAAACAATAACCCATTGGAATTTGATTAAAATCACAGTAAACATATAATAAATTTTGAGAAGCTTGAAAACCATTACAAAATTATAACTTCCTATCAAAGGACACAGTATCTCTCTTGATTCTATTTTTTCTTTAATGACTTGTAATGGAATTTGTAAATTTTATTTGGGGGGGTTTAAATATTTTAATAGATATTTTATAAATGCTTCCTATATGTGATACAACAGAATATCAATTATTTTAAACTTATATATTATATTTGATATTGTATAAATATATTTTGTACTTATTTTTATCCATAAGTAATGATAAGTTTTCATATTAATTCAAGGTTTTTAAACCAAATTATTTACAATTTTCTACACTGGCAATCATATAATTTTCAAATAAATATTGTTTTCTTTTATTCAATGTGTTCCATCCTTCATCCACTCTTCTTCTTCTAAATAAATACTTATAGTGCTTTATTGAATAATATGTATTTCCACCTATTTTCCATTTCAGATTTATAATTTAAAAATATGCCTTTGTTAATGAATTATTGGGTTTTCCAAACAAAAGAGGATAAATATATATTCATTCTACCATACTTAGTTAGAAGAGGTAATCTATATTAATTTTCTACAAAAGTAAATTAAAAACTAGAAAAATACCAGAACTAAGAAAAGTGTTTTTGCCTTTAAAATATTGGTATAAACATTATTTAGTACTATTACAAGTTTATATTTTCTCAACATGTATGTAGATATGTATATGAACACATTTGGATAAATAATAAATGAAATTTGCCACTTGGAGTATTTATTTTTTAATTTATCTTTAGTCATCAGGAAATGTGGATAGCAATGTATTATCAATTTTTCAAAAGAGAAAACAATCATTTCATTGGGAAGAAATGCTGAATACTCCCTATACTTTCTTTTGCATGAATACAATATAAAATAAGAACCAAAATATGTTTTATCTGATGGGTTAAAAATCTTTATTACTATCTCTAATATTTTTTCTGGTTAGATAGGAATAGCAGCTGTTCATTTGCAAGTCAGAAATATAAGCCTTATAGAATGAGCTTCCTATTGAATGAGCACTTCCAAAGTGCTGCCCACAGGCTAAATCTGGCCTACCATTTGTTTTTGTGTGTCCTGAGAGCTGAGAATGAATTTTACATTTTTAATATAAGGTTTGAAAAGGGCAAAAGAAACTTAATATTGTCTGTCACATGAAAATTATATGAAATTCAAATTTCAGTGTCCATAAATAAAGTTTTATTGGAACACAGCCACATTAGTTCATTTACTATTGTCTTTTGACTGTTCTCTAGTAACAGAGACCATATGGCTTGTAGGCTCATAATATTTATTATCTGGCTTCTTTTCAGAAAAAGTGCCAACACCTGCCATAAAACATCAATCTATTCATGGCAAAAATCTTATCTCTAATAACAGTGACAGAGATTATGTAGACTTCCTTGGAGATTTCTATTGACAAGGTGTTCATATCATCAGTAAGTTTCCCATTATGGTTTGTACAGGTTCAGATTATTAAAAAGTTTGTACTTCCATTGAGCTGAAATACCTCTTTTTATATATAATGTATTATCCCCAGTTCTCATCTCTGAAACTAATTACAATAAATATAAAGCTCTATTAATGAAAATTCTTTAAATATTACAAATATTTAGTCAACAGGGAAATGTGAATAAAAATCACCATGAGCTATAACTACACACTTACCAGAATATTGTCCTTGAGGATGTTGAACAAGGCAAATTCTCATAACCCTGCTGGTGCTTGAGTAAATTGGTATAACTATTTTGGAAAATTGCTTTGTAATACCTACTGAAATTGAGCATATATCTTCCCTATTGTCCAGAAGTTCCATTTTTTGATATATACCCCAAATAAATGCATGCATATTTGTACCAAAAATTTTTGAACCAAAAATTGTTTGTAGCAGCATTATTTATATTCATCAACCACTAGAAAAACATCTATATGCTTATTAATTGGAGTGCTATACAGTAATAAAAGTGAAAACTGTTCACAGTAAAATTTGAATGAATCTCACAAACATAATAAGCGAGTACAAAATAATGCACAATGTATATTTCCTTGTATATAAAGTTCAAAACCAGCAATGTGGTTAGAAATCAGGATAATGGTTATCTTTGGCAGGGGAGGTGAATAGTAAGTAGCAGTTGGGAGGTCTTCTGGAGTGCTGGCAGTGTCCTATTGAGTTTTGCAGTTTTTATCAGTGTGTTCACTTTTTGGCAACTCTTAGAGTTGTACAATTATGATTTGCACATTTTTCTGTTAACATGTCATATATCACTTAGAAATTATTTTTAAAAATCTGATAGTCACTTAAACAACCTAAGCACCCATTCATTCAAAAGGGAACACCTTCTGCCTTCACCCACAACCTGTGCATTAGGTCTTGTTACTGAGCCAAGATCACGAAAGTGAATTGGGCCAACCTATATAACAGATGCTCTCTGAAAATCTTGAAGGATTAGCAATGCACGGGCTACTAAAGAATTATCTCCGAATCACAGAATCAGCATAAAGAACATTTATGATACAAAGTACAGGAAGTTTTATATCCTTTTATTATACAGTTTTATATAATATGCACTACACCAATACAGATAGAATCTTTCTTTGAAATACAAGAAATTCTCTTGATTTGCATCAATATGTAATAATTTGTACTTTCAGAATTTAATTAAACAAAACATTATGACTTTCTTCCATCTCACATCCCCACCCTCAGTAGTGAACAAAGAATTCATTTGTTAATATTCACTACTTTTTAAATATATTGTTTCTTGGAAATGATTTTGTCCTGAATAAACCATCAACTCATACAAACACTTGCAATTATAATGCATCTTGTTCTATAATAGTGCCTTAAAATGCTCAACTCAGAGTAGAAGAGTATTTAAACCCATTTTACCTTATATACAATTTTTTTAATGATCTATAGCTTTAACTTATATTTAGCTTAAAATCATGAGACACTACAGCATTTCCTCAATTCTAAGAATTGATCTCTTTGTTTCCTTTTTCTCCTTCTTCTTATATTATGTTCAAGAAGTTATATAAATTCTGGTGTACTTGTGTTTGATGATTGAGAGAAGATCTATAAACTCACTCTCTGTGTTTGTTAAAACTTTGTCAACAGGTTTACTGTTATTCATTCCCCAGTGTTGAATCCTTTCCCAAAATTGGGGGAAAATACTGTCAATCATATTTCTCAAGTTTTATGTCTTTCTGACTACGTTTGTGTTTCTGGTTTGGTGTGCTCCTACTGCATATTAAAAATAAGCTCACTTTTTAAAAATCCTAAAATGAATTATTCTGCTTGAACAGGCCAAGCTGTTCTAAACAGCCTACTGCTGACAGTGCTTAACTAAAGTCAACAAAGAGAAGATAAGGCTTACTGGTATTGTTTGTTGAAATATTAATACCAATTCCAGCTGTAAAAATGATAAATACTTTAATAAAGATAGCTTGTTCCTCACCAAAGTTTGCAGTACTCTTTATTCTATTCATTCAGGAATATTCCCAGTAGACATTTAATCTCACAAAAGATATGGGTTACTAAAATATGGTTATCTTATAATGTACCCAAAGCTTTAAAAATAAGCAGCCAAAGTATGTTAGCTACAGTTCACATCTTTTAAAACCCCACATATCTTTTCCTAATATTTTTTTTTTGGTAAAGAAACAAATTCTTTTTGTTTAAGATACTACTTCACATGTGTACCTACTAGATATTTAATGTATACCAACTGTGTGGGATTTTTTTAGTGTGCTTTCTGATTTTCTTTCTGTTTTGTTTGCTCTGTTTTGAGTTTGTGGCATTTCGTTTGGTTTTGTTTGTATAATACATTCATATGAGGTACAGGGAATCCGGCAATAGCATAAATTATGAAGGACTACAGAGTTAAATTGTTGAACAGAGCCTGGATATTAGAATCATTAGGCACTGATTTGTTGGCAGAGAGGCTCTGTGCCATGTGCCGTGTGCATCCTGATAATAAAAGCATTAAATGGTGCCCCTGCCACTTCAGCTTCATGAGCTTTCTATGTGACATGGCACATCAAATCTGCCAAGCACAGGACCAGCTGCAGTGAGAGTACCCATCAGGAATCTGATTTTATTTGAAAGGAAAGAATGTAGGTAAATGTTGGGTGTAAATGAAAGTCAAAAAATGATCCCCACACATGGAAATGGTAAAAATATGTATGTCAATATTCACAATGAAAATAGCTAAAAATGAATTATGGAAGCAAAACAAATTTTGCCTCTGAAAAATCGCTGAAGTCAATTATCAAACTCCTAGTAATTTTGGGTCGCAAAATAGTAGAAGGAACTGGGAGCAGATATAGTTCAGTGGTTTGAGCACCTGCTTCCCATGTACAAGGTACTGGGTTTAATCCTTGGTACCTCCTAAAAAAAAATAGTAGAAGGAAAAATTACTCCATAAATGTGACTGAGATGTTGGAGCATTTTGAGAAAAAAAAAGGTTGAATTTAACTCACTTCAGGCCAAAATAAATTTAGATCAACTTAAAAGAAGACTTTGAAACACTAAAACTAAAGATTTGCAGTATATTTATAATAGATAACTGTCTAAGATGTATCCATGTTTATGTAAGAACCATCCTCTTGGTATAATTTTTAAACTAATATAGACAGTGCTAAAATAAATATGCTGTTAAAATACATCTAAGCATTTAAAATTATTTTCTTTATAGCTTTTAACAACAAATTGAGCATGTATGGGGTGAGAGAAGCATTGTGTTAGGCACTGAGGATCTCATGGCAAGCAAAATAGGAAACCTGAAAAGTCCTAGAATTGAAAAATAACCAGAATGACTGCAGCAGAAGCAGCCACAAGGAGCATTGTGCAAGCCAAGACTGGAAACATAATAAATGGGAGGATTACAGAAACAAACAAACAAACAAACAAACAAACACCTTTGGATATTTGAAATAGTTTAAGAGGGTGAGTTTAAAGCAACTGCATATTTTTAGTTGTTGTTTTTGAAAAGAAAAATCACTATTTACAATATGGCAAATGAATAGGAAGTAATTTATAGAAGTTGAATTTTTAAAAATATTTAAAGATATAGCCACTTACAGTTCTGCAAGTGGTATATGCAAAGGTTCATTTCCTCATAAGCAGGCTAATCCTCTGTATATTGTTCCTTTAAGCCACTTGACAGGAGAAACTTATACTATGACTCTTCTCTGATTAATGATTAGGCTCATAATTTTAAAGATCATATTGCTCTTTTACAATTCTATTTGTAACAGTGTTTGCTTCATGCCTTTGCCTATGACATCTGTGAGAACAGCATTTCAGCCTGAAATGAGAACATGTGCAAAGGCACCAAGGTGGGAAAGAATATGGTATTATCGAGGATTCAGGAAGAGACTAGTTTTATATTTTATACCAAAGTTTAAGGAAGAAGAAATACTGATATCTTATTATATTCAAGGTTTAAAAATGAAAAAGGTATGGTAATTGTTTCAAGTTAAGTATAGAATTCTATTTTTATAGAGATGCTAGTTTATCCTCTCATGTCCCAACACAATTTTCAAATAGTTGAAAAAATAGCAATTTGCTATATAAACTTTAATAAATCATGCTCTTTCTAAAACAAATACATATAATCATATATCTACATAGAGATATTGATTTAGAAAAATAAATCCAACCATATATGTAACATGGCAACATATATTATGAATTTCACTCTGGGTCAATACTGAAAACTCCAATTTTTTCTTTTAAATAGATTCAAAAAAATTCAAATTATGGATGCAATCTAATTTATCCTGTCATTCCTCTAGAGAATAAATATGAGGTTTATTTTAGTTTTCCTTACTCCTAACAGTAGTATTTCAATTAGCATCTTGTCAAATACATGCTTATATTGTTTCTAAAGAATACTCTGAATTAGTCTATCACATGAGTCCTTTTCTTTAGATAGTTTAAAGGGTATCTTTACTTTATACTAAAATATATTTTTTATTACTTAGGGACTACTTTTGAACTGACATTTTCCCTTTTTTCTTTTTTTTCGATGAACAAATCAGGCAGAATTTAGAGTCAATGTTAATATTTTGCAATGTACAGCACTTATGGCATACTTTGCTTGCAGTAAAGAAATGCTTGCATAAATTTATATAAGCAATTTTTAAAATTCTTGCTATTGGTAGAGATAACCTTGCTTTTTAAGTGACCCTACTTCATCCATACTCAAGCTTCAGTACCACAAAGAGTAATTATAAGAATTTCCTGAATTGAAGAGTTGGTGGAAACTTGCACAATCTTATAGAAAGAAGAGACTGAAAATAACTAGCATTTCCCAACCTAAAGGATTCTAAGAAAGTATTGCATTAAAAGCAACATTTCTTGGCATCCTCTCCATATTGTATCCATAACTTTGTTGGCTCATTCCTTTCTGTACAATTTTAAGATGAGATCATGCAACCCTATTATTTTTACAAAGAAAACAAGGACAAGAGTGGTTACATAGATACAAAGTCAGGGTCTCATTTGTAATAGAATGGCAATTCCTTGTTTCCCAGCCAATGCTATTTCACGATGTATTGAAAGATAGGACTTCTATGTTATCACAATCTCTTTGTCGGAAAACATAGTGGGGACATGGGGGCAAATGCAAGCCAAGACCTAGCTTATCTATGTTGCTAAGAATATGATGTCAGCTTTTTTCCAGCAATTTATTCTGCAATTAGCATTCTTCTCTGAGACCTGCCCGATGTGTCATTCTCTAACACAAGATCTTGTCTTTCTTCCCTTTGATTTTCCCACTACACACATTTATGTTAATAAAATCTTTTCATCTTCCATTAGTTCTGAACTGAGTGTGAATCTCCAATAACAATATAAGAGAACAGAATTCATTAATTTTAAAATAGATTAGAGCCATTTTAGTCAGTCTGGCCTGAAAATCATTCATAATTGTCAGACAACTGGTATAAAAGCGAAGATCGCTTATCAAGAAAATGCTCTATGAGTAAGAATATTTAAGACACATAATCTCAATCATTCCATTGAATATATTGGTATTAATTCATTAATACATGAAATGTTAAATTGATATAATCACCCCAATCTTCACAAGGTATCCATCAATACAGGTAGCTGTAATTTAAAATATGCCTGCTTTTGGGGAAACTAAAAACTGTATTTCATAGAAATAACAATATGTCATGTTGGTGTGTGTCATTATTTCAGCAAGCGTATTTCCATCCTGTTCTTAGGTCTGTAACTTTAGAAGATTTATTGTTTCAGTGATGATTAAGTAGAAATGGTAATATTTCCTCAGAAAATGTATAGGAGGTTATTATCTTATGTAAAGTATGGATTTGACAGCAATTTAGAGCTGCTTAAGAGAATGTCACTTTGGGTTCCCAGATGACTAGGGAAAGAAAACATGATTATTAGGTGACAAAATATTTTTCATATGCTTACTTTTCTAGAATATCTATACTCTATTCTTCATATTTTCTTGTAAATGCTTCATAGCATATTAATTTTAGAAATTTAAAAATATCATGTTGCATTATAAAGCTTGAGAAGTGTGGCCAGAGGAGAACTGTGACTTTCTTGTGTGAAATTTTTTGAACCTAAAATGTAAACATTTTGGTATATTGAAATGTGTTGTTGGAATTGAATAGCACTACCCTGAAATCAAAACTTTCTTACCTTAAGAAATAAGTTGCAGTATAAATGGCTATTCTATGGAAAATAATGCACTAAAGTGTTGTTAAGTATATATTAGATGCATAAGAAATTTGTAATATTTCATATATGGCTTGATTCATATCTATGCACATGACTTCTAAAGAACTTCATTAAAAGAAACATTTTTTTTTAGTTTCAAAATTAACATCAACATGATATTTGGTTTTCCCAGTTCTCACAATATTTTAGACTTCCATTTGGTTATTTAGAGTGAAGTATACTTACTCAAATTTTATAGTCCTTATAACAATAACCATCAGATATAATGCAATTAAAAGATACATACCATATATACAGGGAGATATAATTTAGATTCTAATATATCTAAATTTTTTACAAAGGGAGGCACTTTATAGAAGAATTTTGCTTATTTACCTTCAAGTGTTTAAATGTCTCTCAAATGTAGGTATTTATTTTTCTTGCTGTAACCAAAAAATAGGAGATATATTCTTCTAATATATAACATATATATATATTATGCTAACATTACAATTATTTTAAAAAATCATCCTTGTCTTTAAGTCAGTGCCCACCTGAAAATTTGAAGAGAACAAAAATTCTTTTGTGAGCAAAAATTGATTTGTGTGCAAACTTGAAGACCAGAAATTTCAACATAAATTTCCTTCTGCCAGGGTGAAATGTAGAGTGTTGGATACTGTTCATCTCTCTTTTAATGTTTCCAAGGGGGAAAAGCAGCATACAGGCTTCATCCATCATGTACATCATATGTAGTCCATGTTACCTATCTCCACAAAAACTTTTCAGTCTAAAATGGGATGGAAGGGTAGGGAATTGACTTACGAGGAAAACAGTTAGTGGCAGTATGACAAATGAGCATTCAAATTCTCACCAGGGCCCCAGTTTCACAGCCAAAGAATTTTGCATGATTATTGAGGAAGCTCTCTGCAGGACGAAAATTGTAAGAGAGAGAGTAAAGTAGGATAGGGAAGGGAGAAAAGCTGAGCAAGAATGACGGCTCTGGGCTCTATATACTAGCTTCATGGTAGAGTTGCTTACTCTCCCTTGAAGCCAATTTACTCAGTTGCAATTAGTTATTTGCTTGGGAAGCCATACACCAAGAAGGCCTACCTTCCTTGGCAAGATGGCTCCTGTCAGCTGCAGACAATTCTATGGAGGAAGATGGAGCTGTAAATCCACAGCAGTCAGCACTTGTGTGAACAGGAGCTTGGAAAAGGGATCTGGGTGAGGCACCATATTTTGACTTCAGTAGGAGGGGTTCAGGAATTCATCCAAGAGGTCAAGGTCATGGAACACCTTCATATAGGGTAAATAATTTGGATTTTATTCTAAGAGCAATGTAAATCCTTGGAGGATATTAAAGAGGAGAACAGCATGATATGACATATTCTTAAAACCTCACTTTGTGTGGTAAGTGGAAAATGGGATTGGTAACAGTGAATGCAAATACTGATAACAGTGAATGGTATAAAATATGAAGTAATTGCAGGATTCTCACCAAGTCATAGTGGTGACTTGAAGAAGTTAATATTAATGGAAATTGAAAAAAATGTATGTAATTTGCAAATGTATTTTAGAGTTAACTTTGAGTAGTGAACAAAAAGAGAAAGCAAAAGGTGACTCTTAAGTTGGTTGTAATAATATTAACAGAGGTAAATGAGATTTGGGGAAAGATAAGTGTTGGAGCCAAATCAATAATTCAATTTGGGGCATAATGAATTTTGGCCAATTATTGACCATGCAGTGAAAGTATCAATTACATAGTTGATTAATCAGGACTCTGGGGTATGGGTGACATATAGACCTAGGATATCAGTTTGATAAGTGGCAATGCTGACCAAACTTTGTGCTTGACATGGCAAAGTTAGTATGGCTAGGACAACTAGTCAAAGTCCAGTACATGTGAACTTCCCACATTGTAACATTTTTGCTATATCTCAGGCCCAGACTTCTACCTCATGTAGCTAACCATAAACAGACATTTCCTACCTAGACTTTTCTGTTATTGCAATGTTTGAAACATTTCATTACATTTCAAGACACTCCTCCCAGCAGGTTTTAGAACCCTTTTTCCTCTTTCCATGTGCACCTATCCCATGGTCTCTGCATCTAAAAGCTTTGTTTCCCCAAAGACTCCTTAAACATTTCTGGATTAGGTTTTCAGAAACTATTGCAACAGTCCCTGACAAATGTCTTGAGGTATATTCTTTTTCCTTGACAGTAGTTATTGGCACATAGCTCATATTTAAAACTGTAGGACTTGACAAGAATATCTAGAAATACAGTGTAGACAGAGGAGGAAATGCTGTCTAAAATTTAAATAAATAACTTAAATAGATACATTTGGTGACAGCTGAAAATTTGAGAAATCCAAGAATAGGAATAAATATCAAAGGCAACTGAGACAGACTTGCCAAATTAGTTGGAGGATACACAGGAGTTTGTGGTTTTTCTAGGAGCTAAGTATAGAGACAATGCTTATCTAAGTCAGTATATTTTGAGAACCAGAAAATGATCAAAAAGTTGCCACTAAATATTGACTGCATGGTAACATGCAAGTCATTGATTATACATGCAAGAACAATTTCAGTTAGATTGCTGGATGCAAAAGCTCAACTGTATTGGGCAGAGGAGAGTAGAGATACCATATAGACAACATCTTGAGAAATTTCCCATGAAGGGACAAGAGCAAAATGTTAAAGAGGATGTGGGATCAAACAATTTTTTTGAAAATTAATGTGACTTACTAGAGCATATTTGTTCATGAGAATAATCCAGTTGAGAGAAAGAAATTAACCTTCTTGGAGAAAGAGAACTGATTTGAGAAGCCATGTCCTTAACAAAGCAAAAGGCAATGATTTCAGAATACAAGTGGAGGGGTGAAACTTTAAATATAAAATCAAGGTTGCATGTGAGTGAATGAGGGGATAGACTTCTAGAATTATTACAAGGGCCAAAAATTCCTATCATTTTTTTTGTTGTTTGTGTCCACCTGAAAAGCCATTTTAAATGGATGAATGGAAGGATATATAACATAATTTAACCTATTTAAATATAATTTACTTGAAGCTAATGTATTAGTTATGTTATGAATCTTTTGACTTTGCTTGAAACATGGACATCCTAAATGTAAGTTTTAGCTGATAAAAAGGAGACAACGATTTATTGATCACACTGCTAGAAGAGAGAAGTTGGAATTACAGATATTGAAAGGACATAGTTCCCTCCAAGAGTTCTCAGTCTAGCAAGAAGGAAAGGCGAAGATGCTGGTGATTTCAATGGATTAAATACCATCATTTGTGCTGGTACTATTAGGACTCATCTGAGGATCTTGTAAATCACCCAAATGTTAATGGTAAAGCCTAAGAAGGTGCACATTAGCACATTATATTATTGGAGCTACTATTAGTTTACTTTTACCAGAACACGCAGAGAGTTATGAGGGGCAAGAGATGGTGGATCAGAGGTAGGAAGGTGCAAGTTATGAAGAGCCTCATAAGAAACCATGCTGACTTTGGCTTGTGCTGTCCAAGGAGTGTTTCTAGGCTGTGAAGACCATGAAAAATTCCTGGGGTATACCAGTAAAGTTAGATTAATTGTGGAAATGTGGCAAGGGTATCTTTGCCTAGGAGCTCCATAATTTTGTCTATATTGACTAAGGCAGTATAGTGCCATCTTGCAAGAATTGATAATGGCTCTGTTACTCCATGGGGTCCACAGAAGAGTAGATGAAAGAAAAGGAGGAAAACCATCCCAGAGCTGTGGTATTTAACAGTAGGCCAAACTGGAAGATAATGAACAAAACACAAAAGGACTATTGTGGGGGCAAGGCTTGTTTGCTAGTTCTTTTCATTACACTGACTGCTTTCAAAATTATATTTCTCACTCCTTCCTTATAGCTCTACATAACCATTCTCATCAATTAGCTAATAAGTCAGAAAGAAACAGAATCTTAACAGTAGTCTTTACATCTTTGGTGATAGAGGGTAGATTATGAAACAGCTGATTTGCATTATGGTGCATCGTAAATGTGTGATGTAACATAACTTCCAAGATTTTACTATGAAAACAACAGGATTTTTTTTTTTTTTTTTTTTTTTTTTTTTTTTATCAATCAAGCAAAGAGTAGGCAGTCGCCCAACACTTGGAGCAACAATTCTATCTTCTAAACAACACTACCCCTACATGTTCTAAATATTTAGACAGGGTAACTTTCATTCTAAATGCTGAACCAGATTGGCATTTGGAGCCCTAAGAGGAACAAAAGCCCTGCTAATGTGAATGCCTAAACACAATTGTTGGGCAAAGGCAAGTTAGATTAGAATTCAAAAGTTATACATGGTGGCATAGTGGTTGTACAATCCTCAATGGTGATAAAATCAAATGCAACAGTAGATCAGGCAGAATCAAAGTTGCGTGAGAAACCTCAGCATGAGTAACAAATCATTACAATCCCTATTGAAAATCCTTTTAGTGCAATGACTAGGCCTAAGCCCAGATTGAATATTTAAAAATAATTGACTCCAAGGGAGATGGGTGATCAGCTGTGCAACAACTTTTACATAAAACTCTTGCTGAGATGAATAAATTTTTATTGGAGCATTGGAATGGAATTGTTCATTAAAAGATGGAGGATATACTTTTTCATTACCACAAAACAGAATTGATATAATTTGTGCTTCAGATAAGACTAGAAATGCATCAAATATAGCATGCTTTTGAAATTCCATATCCCGCATGAAGTCTTTCTATAACAAATGGAACCTAAATAAAAACACAATTCCCCACATATGTAAATATATCTTACACACATTTTAATTTACGCCATCTCAAATATATTTGACTTATGTATGTAGAACTTAGTTTTAAGTTTTATGTAAATTTTATGCAAATTATAAGTCACTTACTCATACATCTTCTTGACTAGTTTAGCTAAAATAAATTCCTTCCTCCTTCCATCCCTCCCTCTCTCTCTTCCTTTCTTCCTTCTTTCCTTTCTTCCTTTCCATTGATCTATCTATCTTTACAATATAAACTTCTTTAGGAAAAATGAATGTTTTGGTTTTCATTTGCTTTGGAAAGTCTTCAAATGCTTTTCTTTCTGACAACAGGGAAAATATATGCAAATGTATGCAATGGAGCTACAGGAGATATCTCACTTACAGGGAAATCAGATCTACCATAAGGTTGTGCCCATGAGCTTAACATATGATAGATCAAAACAAAATTGTTCTGTCAATATTAAAGAGATATGATGCCAGAGGAAGATTTGGCTAAAAGGCTTATACACCTAAGAAAAATAGGAATGTGCCATTTATAAGAGGAATTAGCTTATAATCAAGAAGATATAAACATGAGAATATTTGAGACAAACCTACAAGAAGCCAAACTAAATTGTATAAATTAAGGAGGTAATCATGTTCAATGGGCTAAAAGTATTTTGGAGCAATTAGCAAGACATTTTCCATTGTAGAGATGGCTGCAGGAGATCCAAAGTGATTGTAATTTTTTTGAATTATATAACTAGCACCTAGCACAGTTACTGACAAATAGTTGATTAAATTAATTGTAGGAATTATCTGTTCTGATTTTATGCACATTTGGTGAATGTACTCTTACAAATTGGTTTACCATGATATCTATCTAAGGAAGAGAATAATGTGTTTATTCCAATAAGAGAGTTCCAATTCTACTCTAGTTATATTTTTTTGTGTAAATTGATTTTAGTTAAGGTTTTGGCTTTATTCTAACATAGTTTCATGAGCTTGGGCAACACACACTGCCTTTGATATATAGGGCATAGAACAGTCAACTTTCTGATGCTTGGTGATGGGAATTGTCTATGGGTAATAATACTCTTGAAATCACTTGACAGACAGGTTGCTTCTCCTCATGACTCCTACATTTCATTCTTGGCTTTTCAGATTTTTGCAGGTGATTTTTTTTCATTAAGAAATCAGGGATAAGATATTAGAGAGAAAATAAATTTCTCCAGAAAATAAATAAAAATAAAATATTTGTCATATATTCAGTATCTACTACAGTGTTAGATATATGGTCTCAGGGCCTTAAACACATTTTCCTGATACCTTCTCAACAATTCTAATAAATAATATTTACTACCATCATTTTATGAATGAAGAAATTGAAGACTAAAGTAATATGACCTGGTTAGTCAGTGATGGAGCTAGGATTTGAACCATTTTCTCACTGATTCTGAATGTTATGCTCTTAAAAATTGCTACCCACAAACAGCAAGCTCAACCTCATTAATGGTTCACAGTCCATTTGCTTTATTGCAATGCTTTCAGGGAGTATTTTCCCAAAATACGGGAAAGAGTTTCTATAATGAAAATCCTGTTGAAAAACACTAAGGAGAAAAAGCATCCCATAGGATTCCCCAGAGCCTTTAATATGCCATGTTCATTTTGAATCTACAAGAGAAGGATGAAGCATAAACATTTTTAAAACTTATTTGCACATGGTTCACTATTTTCAAAAGATTTTCTCATAGAGCAAGAGTTCCAGAGCATATGAGTTGGAAAATGCTGTGTTTTAAAATGCGGTGGTTAAAAACAAGGGAAAATAATGAAGGCTGAACAAATTTGTAATTAAAAAAAGAACACTCATGTGACTAGACATTGATAAATCAAATCCATACCATTAAATCTGTGCTTTACTACTCCGTATCTTCTAAGTGTTCCCTCTCCTTAGCATTTGCAGTGTTCCTGTTTGGATAGTAAAGCTTCAGTTTCAAAATGAGGCCACAATCATTTTTCCTTTTTTTTTACTAATGAAAATGCTTCACATTTAACAATTTACATTTATCCAACTATATCCATATATATTATCTATTTTATCTTTAAAGAATTATGAAAGATATCTAAGAAAGTTTATTGTGGAAGATAGTAACATAATGAAAGATTTGCCAGCATAACATATGTATAGACATTTAAGATATATTTTACTTTACAAGACACATTCATGGAAAATGCTAATGACTTGTCAAAATATTTTAGTGTGATTTAAAAAGAGTGGGGAGAATTTATACAGAGTTCTGAATTAGAGTAAGAAAACATAAGTTCTTCGTGTGTAGGAATAATCTGTTATTATAACTACTGGTATATAGGTGGAAAGAGCATAAAACTATATTTTTAATTGTACAAGCAATACTAATATTTTAGTAAGTACTTTAAAAGTTAAATTATGCAATTAATTTGAATAAATTTAATTACACTATAGGCATCCTACTTGGAGGTTAAAAGCAAGCAGCAAGTTTATATAAAGTTGAAATAAATTTTATATAGTAGTTAACACCAGATCAAGGCTAAAATTTAACCAAAATTGATGTTAAATTACACATTTGAAATTATTCTGAAGCCCTGCTTTTATCTGGAGCAAAAGCACATATTTCACTGAATGTTTATATAGAATAACCAACAAGAAATGTTTATTTAAAACTTTCATTTCAGTAATTGTCATAGAATACATAATTGTCAGTAAAATCATTTAAAAGAATTTTAAATGCCTTATTCATTTATCTCAAAACCTACCAAAAAAAATCATTATTTCAAGACTAGGATCGTCATCATCCTCAAAGCCACAGAAACAATCTCACTGAGGGAATCCCTGCTGATTATCTGGTATCACTTCTATTTGCTTATTAATAATTGTGTATGGTGTATTAGAAACTGCATCACCATCATTATTCTTCAAAAAATAAGTTATCCTCAATAACATTTAAGGAATTATAAACCTGGGAAAACAAATGAGATGTGTTCTGCTTAGGACAATTCTGTAGAAAAATAGCATTTCAGAGGAAGTAAGGACTCAGGCACTGCATTTCAGTCATATTGTAAGCGAAGCCTGCACTTCATGTTTCTCTGTGTGGTCTATTTTTCACAGGAGACATTCTATCCCCTTATCTCTTCAAATATTGAGCCACCAGGAGTGTTAAAAGTACAGGTTTTATACCCCCAGTGAGGCCTATTGTTTATGTGCTCAAACCCAGAAGTGTATTTATAGAAACTTACTAGTAAAGGTCAAAGAAAGGAATGTAGAGATCCCTGTTGCTTGATCATCCATCTGCAGTATGGGCACATTGGACAATTTTTTAAAAAATAGAACATTTTGCCATATGTTAGCAACTACTTAATTTCTATCAAGAAATGAAAAAAAATTTCCTTTGATATTGTATAAAACAGTATAACTTAATATATTTGTTATTGTTTTACCTCTGCTTTGCCCTCTTTTATTGTGTTATGTTACATTAATCAGTGGTGAATAAAAAATGACGTTTTGTGTAATATATCCTCTTTGACACAATTATATTTCATGCAACTTCAAGATGTTTTAAACCATTCTTTTCTAAAGCTTATCAGTTTCTATTAGGAGATAAATCCTTTTAAATTTTTTCTTCCCAGTTAATATTTTGCTGATTTATCCTTTTCATTTTTCAAACACTAGTTTTCAATTTAGCTTCTTCTTCACTGGTATAACTTTCTATGTTTGAAAGTCAAAAAACTCAGTTTAATAGAGTGTTATTAAGTGCCAGATTGGGGCTGTGCATGTTGTTAACTGCTAGGACACAAATGTAATAAAAGTAATAATTTGTGGGGAATTACCAAGAGTAAAGTGCCAAAAATGCAGGTGATTAGCCTATAAGAAAAAGGATAATTCTTTCTCTGAAGCCAGAGGTAACAACAACTGCCAAGAATGACGGAGTTGAGATTTTGTAGGAGATTTGAGTAGAATCAAAAAATCATGATTAGATTTGTTCATAATCTTAGCCCTATTTTCACATTTTAAAAAATTATTTTTCTCCAATGTATTTAATTTTAATATTTAAAAATTGAATTTTTCCAGAGAATATCATATATATATTGGTATGTTTTAAATAAAAATAGATTCCTTAAAATCTTTTACTTTAACTTTTCCTTTATAAATTTTGTTCTTGACTCCCTTTTCTATAATTTGTCTTACATTTCCTGCTGTTTAGAATGAGAAATAGATCTTCTGTTCCTTAATGATTTTCTTTTATATTACTTTTATAGTTCTTACTATGCAACCAGGAATTTGCTCTTCTTCAAAATATTTTTGAAGATTTTCCCAGTTTTTGATAAATTAATTTCTGCAATTACCATAGTAAGTACAGGAAGAATAGAATCTTCATCTTAATATATGAAAATCCACATTTACATTTGCTTTGCTGAGTTGAAAAGAGGTATTACTAGGTGAACTCTTTTTGCATGAATTCCTTGGCTTGGTGCTTTTGTTATAATGCATGCCCTACAAATTCTAAATTCAAAACTGCATTAGGAAAGTTTAGTGGTATGAATATCCTTGTGAGCCTAGCAGAGACGTAGTTGCTTATATGTCCCTGTGTTGGTGGATAGATTTTTATTGTCCTACTTTTTACCCAGTGGATAGCATTTCATATTTAAAGTTAATTATTTAACTTCCATCATCATTCCTCAAAAAATACAAAAATTATACCATTGAAATAAATGGACTTCTATATTACTGACATTTCATGATACTTAGAAAATGAGGTTGAGCTAAAAAAGTTTCAAAACCCTATGTCTATGGTTTCATCCTTACTCGTGTATATATATTTTTTCATTTATATATGAGGCTCTAATTTAAAAAACCTAATGTAAGTAGAAGCTAATGTTATGTGGACTAGTGAAATTATTGGTAGCTTGCTTTTAAAATATATTTATTCCTTAACTATTAAATAATTTTTTTCCAACATATATACATATGACTTAGTAAGGACATTAAAAAGGTGAAAAAAGACAATGACATAATTGAAAAGCAACAGAAATACATCCTACAAGCTTGTCAACAACCTTGAAGCATCCTGACCCTGCATTCTAATAGGATTCCAAATAGGTGTTAATTCCATTTATTGGTGTTTTAGTGGCAAGGTGTTCTGATGCACAGGGCAAACTCTAGGGCATGTGGTAATCCAGACTGTTCCTAGATACTGGAGGGGATTTGGGGGACTTTGCAGAAGACACTGCAGGCCATTGGGGTCAAACTGGGACCAGATCTGGTCTCCTGGTATTTCTACCACCTGCCAGCTCCAGTTGTTCCAGCCACCAGAGGGAGGTTGAGAACATTTTGAACAAGGCACTTCAAAGCAGGGGAAGCACTGTGACTGGGAGAATGGAGGCAGCTATCATGGCCTTGCTTGTCTAGAGCTAAAGGTAATACTTTTGTTCCATGCACATGGCATTATGTTACTGTATTGAAACTCGGCTTCCACATTTTGTGTGCACTGGGTAGTTCACAGATTAAGAGAGTTATGAAACATGATTGATAATTTGTGAGGTTTTTTGTTTATGTGAGTTGTGATCAATTTCATTGATCTAGATGTGTAGTAAATGACATAGGAAAGTCTACCTGTTGTTTGTCATGATACTGTTACAGACCAACACACATACATCTTCATGATAGGTATAATTCATTTCATTACACAGATAAAGATACTCTAGGTTGACAAAAATCCTATAACTCCCATAGCCTCAGAACTTATTGGTCTCACAGGTAAACATAAAAAGATACAATTCTAACTCATATCTATCTTTTTCTATGACAGTGGTTGTCCAACTTCTGTACACATCCAAATTCCCTGAGAGGCCTGTTAAAACAGAGAAAGCTGGGTCCCACACCCAGAGTTTCTTACAATAAATCTGGGGTGATGAGGCCCCAAATTTGCATTTCTACAAGTTCCCAAGTGATTCTTGTACTGCTGGTCTGGGAATCACATTTTGAGAACTACTGCACCGTAGCCTGTACTCTTTGTCCACAACTGATCCAAGACGGAGCCTTCTTTTTTGACAGTGACGCACGTCTGTGCTCTCACCCCAAACTGCATGTTTTTCTGGTTGGGAGAAAATATTTTTGGAGATCAAAAGGCTGAGTAAAAACTATATAATATGTTTATTTTACCGTGCATTGCATGGTTGTCTGCATCAGAATAATCTTAATGTGTTTGTTATATTTGTGGAGTGCAATGATATTGGAGAGGCATTAGAAATGTTGGAGGCAGTGACGGCTCACAAATAGAAGTGATAGTTATGCTTTTACAACAAAGGATGAAAAAGTAAAGGTTAATTTAATAAGCAGGATTTTCCTGGGAATTGGTAGTATAAAATAAAGGCCTTTTGAAAGGACAAGTTTATTTTAGATAGTATTTATTAATAAAAAATGGATAAATGGAAATAGAGTAAAGGAACTAGCAGGAATGCTAGAAAAGCAAAGAAGACATTATAGGAAAAGTCCAATGGTATTTGTTGTTGAAGCACCTGACATTTGTAGTTAATATAGAGGGGATGTCAGTACAAATTTCTAAACAAGAACTCAGGTTTAAATTTAATGCTTCTCCAAAAAAATAGAATCAAAGCCAGGGAATTTAGTACATTTCAGAATAAAGTAAAATAAATGCTTTTTCTTGAGACCAGAGATAAAACCTGCTATATGTTTTTTTTTTTAAATCTTCATTCTCACCAATTGACTTTTGTGATTTTCCTATATTAGAAAATAGTGCATCCAAGTCAAATCCCTATTAGACAGTTAAAACATTAGAATCTATTTGCATAAAGTCAAAAGTTTTAAATAGTTTTCTCCTTTTGTGATAAAAAATAACAATAATATATATTATGGAATTAATTTAAAATGAACTTATTTTGAATTGGCATAATGGCATAGATGTTCTCCAATTTTAAAGTTTCTAGTTTTAACTGATCAGTAAAAGTAATACTTTAGGAATGAAGGCATGATACTAATTTAAAAATTGTTAAAAATGTTTAATTTCTGTCTCTCGTGGAGTAACTTTGAAATTATCAAGGAATAAAAATTATGATGAATTGATAAAAATCTGAGACTGCAATGAAGAAAAAGCAAGATTCTTTATAATTGAAGTAAAATATTAGGAAACTTTGGCTGGTAATATGAAGAAGAGATTTAATTAAGGGACTGATCAGATTGCAATTGTCAGTTCAGAAAACTATTATGCCTACTTTTACCACTGTATCAGAATAAGGATGGACAGTGAAAATTACAATTATCTCTGGTACAAGTTTCTATTTTGCTTAAATGGGAATGAAATTGTCTTCAATGGCACAAGTGATGCATTCACTGGTCATTCATTGACATTAAATGAGCACCTACTATGCTCAGTACTATGCCAGGCATTATCCTAGGCATTTGGGACACAACAGTGAACAACACAAACAGAGCAAAATATTACTGCCTAATGGAATTTAAAATCTATTAAAGTTGAAAAAAATAAAGAATGCATTTAATAAATAGAAGCCTCCCTCCTGCTCCTGCCTCGCCCCCGCCCCACGCACGCCTTTAGATTAGGGCAATCAGCTTCAGGATTGCTGGAAAGAGCAGGCAAGGTACAATATTAAGTAGGAGGCAAAGGTGAGGGTTGAGAGTGGAGAGGAATAATCCAAGGAAATATCTGTGGACTGGATTTAAGGCTCAAATAACGCTAGAGGAAAGGACCGAAGGCTGGAAACTGCCTGGCATGTTTGAGGGACAGCAAGAAAGCCAGGGCTGGAGCTGAGTGAGGATGAAAGTAGCAGGGAATAAGTGTGGAGAAGTAATGGGGGAAGATCATGGAACATCTTGTAGGTTATTGTAAGGACCTCAAATTTTTCTATGAATGAAATGTGAAGTCATTGCAGGGCTTTGAGTGGGCGGGTGAGATGATGTGACTTTTAAAAGGATCACTTTGACTGCCACTATAAGGAATTATCATGGCAGGGTGGTAGCAGTGGAAGTGGTACCTAGAGGCTTGATTTTGTATTTTGAAGGAATTAACAGCCTGTTTTCCCAATGAATCATATTTTGAGTTTGATAAAAAAGAAAGGATTCAATAATGACAGCAAGATTTTTGACCTGAACAAGGGAAGGATGGAGTTAAAGTCAACTGAGATGGGGAAGATTACAGATGGAGCAGATTTTGGTGAGGAAAATCAGAAGTGTGATTGTTGACATGTTATATCTGAGATGTCTTAGAGGAGACTGAAGAGGGCACTTTGTATATTGTGTTCTGGAATCGGAAGCTGGATTTCAGTGCTGGAAACATATATTTTGGACAGCTATAGATGTATTATATAAAAAGATGCAACTGGGTTGTACCAGTTTATAAAGGGGAGCACTACTCCAGGTAACCATGAGTTGTGTAAGTAAACACAAAATTAATAATGAGGTAATTAGTGATGATAACAAAATATTGGTAACAGTGCAGTAAATCTCTATATTGTAGTCTTTTCTAGTGGCTTGTCTTCCATGGGCAAGAAATTCTGTACCTCTCAATTACTAATACTCTGGAGTATTAAGAGCTAAAGGTAGATCCTCATACATAAGCTTAGTTATCTGTGTAAGTCCATATGATGAGGGCAACAAATCAACCATTTTCAAACCAGTGAAAACTTTCTCAAAAATGATTGGCTGCTCCTCAGTGCTAAGTGAATTCTTCATTTAAGAAAATAAAAATATGGAAAATGTTAAATATATCATTTTGCCTTTTTAAAGAATATGTTTTTATTACAGAAGTTGTAGGTTTTCAGAACAATCATGCATAAAATAGAGGATTCTCATACACCACCCCACCACCAACACCTTACATTGATGAGGAACATTTATTACAACTGTTAATAGCACTTTTAAATAATTGTATTATTTTTAAACAGTAGTTGTCAGTATTTTTGAGAGATTCTATGTTCTAGGCACTGTGTAAAACAATTTACATGGATTACCTCATTTGAAACACCCAATACACAGGTCTGGGAAGTATGTCCTTTCTTATTATTTTTTTGATGAGAGAAGTTGTAGGTTTACAGAAAAATCATGCAAAAAACGCAGCATTCCCATATACGCCCTCCCCTCCATTGTTGACACCTCTCATCAATGCAGTAGCCCTGCCACAACTGATGAAAGAACAGTAAAATAGTCCCACTAACTGTAGTCCATGATCACACCAGGTGTGTTTTTCCCCAAATACCACCCTGTTATTGACCCACCTTGTATTAGTATCGGATATTTGTTATAATTCATAAAATAACATTCTTATACTTGTACTGTAACTATTAAGTGTACTCTTTATTTTTTTCATCTCTGCTAGATTTTAACTATAGTCCACTATTTACAACAGGGTTCACTGTGTTATACATTGTCTTGCTTTATCTTTCAATTTTTTTATATCAACATTATAAGTCCCTCCATTAGCACAAGATGATAACTACAATAACAATAAATCTACTTTGGTCTGTGGTTACATGCCCCCTTTATGCTTGTTCATGTCTCATTCTTGAGGGAATGGGGTTATTTCTGCTCTGACTGCTCCAGGCTGGGAAGAGATTTAGATATTAAAGGGCAGAGTAAAGGAATTGTTCTGCTTGCAGTTGAAGATATTCCTTTTTTGGGGGATGGAACTTGTTCATTATCATTGTTTTGTTAGTTGTCCAAGGCAAGCTCAGAGAACTGGTGAGCAGGAGTTCACTGCAACTCTGCTGGGTTTCAGAGCTCAACCAGGATATGAGCAATCTGAAGATTTAAGTCTCTGAGAAATACATTTAACAGGTATATTGAAAATTATAGGTTCAAAAACAAGGAGTAAAATAATCATGATTAGGAAATTATAAATGAGTTTAACTATATTATATTAAGGAAATAGATTTTCATATACTAAATAGGGCCCTCTTTGGGGGTGTTGGTTTCATGAGGCATTGCGGCTTACCTATGGTGTCTAGACATCCCCAGAGCCCTCGGGAGCAGTAACATTTGAGGCTTTGTTTTCTGTGGCAGTATGTGAAATCTGCCAAAGCATAACCTCTGGAATGACTTTCTGACTTACTTTGAAATCTATCAACCATAAAACTTCTGCTTTATTCAATATTTCCTCCTTTTGGTCAAAGTCTCTCTCCAAATGCATAACTGATTAAGGCTTGGTAATAATCCCTTGGTGCCAGGGAGGCTCATCCCTAGTAGTCATGTCCCACATTGAGGGGAGGGTAGTGCGTGTATTTGGTCACCATTCTCTACTCCCATTCTGTCTCCTGGTACCTATCTTCCAGAATCTACCTCCACGAGTCTGCTCACTATACTTAGTTCATATTAGTGAGATCATGCAATATTTGTCCTTTTGTGTCTGGCTTATTTCATTCAACATAAGGTGTCTAGGTTCATCCATGTTGTGAAATGCGTCAATACTTCATTCCTTCTTACAGCTGAATAATATTCCATTGTATATATATACCACATTTTGTTTATCTGTTCATCTGTTGATGGACACTTGGGTTGCTTCTATCACTTGGCAATTGCAAATAATGCTGCTATGAGTCTCAGTATGCTTATATCTGTTTGTGTCCCAGCTTTCAATTCTTCTGGTTGATACTTAGTAGCAGGATTATCATATCATATGGCAATTCTATGCAAAGCTTCCTGAGGAACCATCAAAGTGTCCTCCACAGTGGCTGCACCATTCTACATTCACAGCAGCAATGAATGAGGGTTCCTATTTCTCTATATCCTTGCCAACACTTGTAGGTTTCTGGGTTTTTTTTCTTTTTTTTTTTTTTTAATATTGGCCATTCTATTAAGCATGAAATTATATCTCATTGTAGTTTTGATTTGCATTTCCCTCATAGCTAGTGATATTTAGCATCTTTTCATGTGCTTTTTAGCCATTTGAATTTCCTCTTTGGAAAAGTATCTGCTCAACTCTTCCACCCATTTTTTAATTGGGGTTTTATCTTTTTACTGTTGAGTTGTAGGATTTCTTTATATATGCTCATTATTAGATTCTTATCAGATATATCATGTCCACATATTTTCTTCCACTGCATAGGAAGCTTTTTCACTTTCTTGACAAACTTCTTTGAAGTTCAAAAGTTTTAATTTTGGAAAGGTCACATGTATCTATTTTTTCTTTCATTGCTCATGCTTTGGGTGTAAAGTTTATGAAACCATTGCCAATTACCAGATCTCATAGATGCTTACCTACATTTTCTTCTAGGAGTTTTATGGTCCTGGCTTTATATTTAGGTCATTTATCCATCTTGAGTTAATTTTTGTATAGGATGTGAAATAGAGTTCCTCTCTCATTCCTTTGGATATGGATATCCAGATCTCAAAGCACCATTTGTAGAAGAGAATATTTTATCCTAGTTGAGTGAGCCTGATGGCCTTGTCAAATATAAGTTGGTCTTAGATGTGCAGGTCTACTTCTGAACTCTCAGTTAGGTTCCATTGATCAATGTCTATCCTTTTGACAATACCATGCAGATTTGACCACTGTAGCTTTGTAATATATTTTACAGTCAAGTAGTGTGAGTCCTCCAACTTCATTGTTCTTTCTCAAGATGTTTTTGGCTATTCAGGGCCCCTTACCCTTCCAAATAAATTTGATAATTGGCTTTTCCGTTTCTGCAAAAAATCCTGTTGGAATTTTCATTGAGATTTCAAAGTATCTATGCATCAATTTGGGTAGAATTGACATCTTAATAATATTTAGGTTTGTAATCCATGAACATGTAATGTACTTCCATTTATTTAGATCTTCTTTGATTTCTTTTAGCAATGTTGTGTAGTGTATTGTGTACAAGTCTTTTACAACCTTCATTAAATTTTTTCCATATATTAGATTATTTTATTTGTTTTTGTAAATAGAATTTTTTCTTGATTTCCTTCTCAAATTGCTCATTCCTAGTCTATAGAAACACTACGAATTTTGCATGTTGATCTTATATCCTGGTACTTTGTTAATTCATTTATTAACTCTAGTGGCTTTGTTGTAGATTTTTCAGGGATTTCTATATATAAGATTATGTCATCTGTGAACAGTGAAAGATTTATTTTTCCTTTGAAATTTGGATGACTTTTTTTTTTCTTGCTAACTGCTCTAGCAAGAACTTCTAATAATGCTGAATAAAAGTAGTGACAGTGGGAATCATTGTCTTCTTCTGGATCTTAGAGGGAAAGTTTTTGGCCTTTCACCATTGTGTATGATGTTAGGTGTGGGTTTTTCATATATGTACTTTATCATGTTAAGGAAGTTTCCTTCTATTCCTGTCTTTTGAATAGAATTCTGTATTTTGTCAAATGACTTTTCTATGTTGGTAGAGATGATCATGCAATTTTTTCTCCTTCAATTTGTTAATGTAGTGTATTACATTAATTGATTTTCTTATGTTGAACCATCCTTACATACCTGGGATAAAACCCATTTGATCATGGTGTAAAATTCTTTAATGTGCTGTGGGATTCCATTAGCTCGTATTTTGTTGAAGATTTTTGCAATTAATTTTATTAGAGAGATGGTCTGCAACTTTCTTTCTTGTAGCATCTTTAAGTGGCTTTGGTATTAGGGTGATGGTGTCTTCATAGGATGAGTTGGGTAATATTCCCTCCTCTTCAAAATTTTTGGAAGAGTTTGAGTAGGATTTGTATTAGGTCTCTTCAGAATGATTGGTAGAATTCACCTGTGAAGTCACCAAGTCTTGGGCTTTTCTTGGTTGGGAGGTTTTTAATGACTCATTCAATTTCATTACTTGTGATTGCTCTGTTGAGGTCTTCTATTTATTCTTTTGTCAGCATAGGTTATTTGTGTGTTTCTGGAAATTCATCCATTTTCTAAATTTTCCAACTTGTGGGTATACAATATTTTCATAATATCCTCTTATCATCCTTTTTATTTCTGGGGGGTGAGTGGTGATGTCCTCTCTCTTGTCTTTTATTTTGTTTATTTCCATCTTATCTTTTTTTTTTTTTTTATTAATCTAGGCAAGGGTTTATCAATTTTATTAATCTAAAAAAGTCAGCTTTTGGTTTTGATAATTCTCTCTACTTTTTAAAAAAATCTCAATTTCATTTAATTCTGCCATAATCTGTTATTTCTTTCATTCATCTTGCTTTGGGTTTAGTTTGCTATTCTTTTTCTAGTTCCTCCAGATGTACAGTTAGGTCTTTGATTTTTAGATTTGCCCTTCTTTTTATATATATATACATTTTATTTTTTAAAAGATAATTAGATTACATAAATGTTACATAAAAAATGTAAAGGATTCCCATAAGCTCCACGCCCTAACCCTCCCACACTTTCCCACAGTAACAACATCCTTCATTAGTGTGGTACATTTGTTGCAATTGATGAACACATTTTGGAGCATTGCCAGCAGGCATGGATTATAGTTTATATTGTAGTTTACACTCTCTGCCACACAATTTTGTAAGTTATGACAAAATATATAATGACCTGTATCTGTCATTGCATTATCATTTAAGACAGTTCCCAAGTTCCAAGAATGCCCACATATTACACCTATATTTCCTCTCCTTCCCCTCAAAACTTCCTGTGGCAACTGCCTCCACGTCAATGATAAAAGTTCTTCCATTGCTAGAATCACAATAAGTCTATAGTAGAATAACAGTAAGTCTACTCTAGTCCTTTGCTCATTCCCAACTCTTGAGGATTCTGGGATGGTGATGCCCACTTTGCTTCTAATTGAGGCAGGGCTTAGATCCCATGGGAAAGATGGATAGGACTATCTTGCTTGCAGTTGCAGACTCTCTCTGTTCCTTGGGATGGTCATTGTCCATCATCATTTCCTTATTAGTTGTCCTGGGTGAGTCCAATGAATTGGAGATTAGGTGTGGCAACTCTGTTGAGATTCAGGGCCCAACTGGCACATGGACAGTCTGAAGATTTAATTTTCTTGGACATACACCTATCAACACTAGTACTAACTATAGGTTTAAATAGAAAGGGCAGAAGAGCCATGTGTAGGGAAACCACAACTAAGTCCAACTCTGTCACACTGGGGAGCATAAATTCCAAAGTAGGGCCCACTGGGAGGACACCCAACTCTTGAGCTGTCTCCTCTACCTATAATGTCTGGGTGTCTCCAGAGCCCTCATTTGCCCCACTATTTGAGACAATATTTACTTTGGCAGTCAATGAGATCCTGCTGAGATGTGGATAAGTGTAACCTCTGGAAAGACCTCCCGACTCACTTTGAAGTCTCTTAGCTATATAAACTCATTTGTCTTTACAATTTCCCCCTTTTGGTCAAGGTCTTTTTCCAGTTGCATTGCTGGTTGGTGCTTGATCGTAATCCCTCAGTGTCAGGGAGGCTCAACCCCATGTGTCATATCTCACACTGAGGGGAAGGTAATGCATTTATATGCTGAGTTTGGCTCAGAGAAAGGTCATATTTGAGTAATGAGGAGGCTATCAGGAGGTAACTCTTAGGCACCCTATAATACTAGGTTAAGTTTCAATTTCAAAAGTAAAGGTTCATAAGTACAGCCAGCAATATCAAGGGCCTGTCAATGGTCCATCCTCCTTTACTAATCACTGCCCCTGGATTCTTGCTGTCCCATTAGAGAATGTGGCAGAACTCCCCAGGATGAGAATTCAATATTTTTTCAGTTATTGTGTAAATCTCCACCCACTGTGAAAATGCCCCATGAACACTTGAACATATTCATATGCCTTATAAGTGTGCCCCAGGTGAACCTCCTCCCATGCTTCCCCATCACTGATATGCTACACCATTGGTCCTTCTTTTTTAATGTAAGCATTTCAGGCTATAAATTTCCCACTCAGCACTTCCGCCTTTGCTGCATCCTATATGGTTTGATATGATGTATTCTCATTTTCATTCACATTGAGATATTTCTCTTGCAATTTCTTCTTTGACCCACTGTCTAAGAGTGTGTTGTTTAACTTCCATATATTTGTGCTTTTTCCAATTCTTCACCCATTAAACATTATCATTTGTGGTCAGAGAAATTTTGCTTTTTATAATTTCAGTCTTTCTAAATCCATTGAAACTTGTTCTGTGACCTAACTTGTGTTCTATCCTGGAGTATGATCTATGAACGCTTGAAAAGAATGTATATTCTGCTGTCTGGAGGTGAAATTTTCTGTATATGTCTGTTTTTATAATTCTTTTAACTTATTATTAAAGGTCTCTATTTCTTTATTGAGCCTCTGTCTAGATGTTCTGTCCACTGGTAAGAGTGGTGTGTTCAAATCTCCCACTACGATTTTAGATGCATCTATTTCTCACCTCAGATTTGCCAGTGTTTGCCTCATGTATTTTGGGGCACACTGATAAGTGCATACATATTTATGATAGTTCTTTCTTCTTGGTAGATTGCCCCTTTTTTAAATTTATAGTGTCCTTCTTTGTCTCAACAGTTTTGCATTTAAAATCTATTTTGTCCCGTATTAGTATAGCTACCCCCAGTCCCAAGCCCTTTTTTGATTACTGTTTGCATGGAAAATCATTTTTCAACCTTTCACTTGCAACCTATTTGAGTACTTGGGTCTAAGTTGAGTCTCTTGTAGACAGCATATATTTGGGTCCTATTTTTTATCCATTCTGCCAATCTGTGTCTCTTAATTAGGGAGTTGAATCCATTAGCATTAAATGTTATTACTGCAAAGGCATTACTTCAAACATTTTATCTTTAGGCTTATATATGTCATATCTTATTTTTGTTTCTATTTTTACCCTTTTTGTTACTGTCATTAATAATCTTCCTTCACTCTCCTCCAAACTTCTCTCTCTTGTGTTTTCCTTTCAACCTGCAAAACTCCCTTTAAGATTTCTTGAATGGTAGGACTCTTGTTGACAAATTCTCTCAGTTTCTGTTTATTTATGAATATTTCAATCTCAACTTCATTTTTGAAGGAAAGTTTTGCTGGATATATAATTCTTGATTTGCCGTTTTTCTCTTTCAGCACTTTAACTATTTCATAGCACTGCCTTCTTGCCACCGTGGTTTCAGATGAGAAATCAGCACTTATTCTTGTTGAGAACCCCTTATATGTGATGGACCTCTTTTCTCTTGCTGCTTTCAGGAGTCTCTCTTTATCTTTGGCATTTGACAATATGATTAGTATTGGTCTTGGAGTAGATATGTTAGTATTTATTATATTTGGAGTTCACTCTGCTTCTTGGACATGCACATTTATGTGCTTCATAATAGTTGGGTAGCCTCCTTCTCACTGGCTGCCCATGCCTGCCTATCACCTTGGTGTCCCGCCCCTTCCTGGGTACCAAGAAGAGGAGAGAAAAAGAAAAAAGGGGGAAAAAACTGGCCTCCCTTTCAGGCTACTGATGTCTGCTAAGTCCCTCCATGGTGGCCTCCTGTGCCAATAGCTGCATGGTCCACTGCTTCTCCAGTGTTTAGCTGGTCTTTTCCTCACTGGCCACCCTGTGGACTACCATACCCCACTGCCCAGCTGGACTTCTCACTAGTTGCCTGCTCTGATTGCCTCCCAGTCCTGGTCCCATTGCTTCCCCTGCACTCAGCAAGACTTTCTGTCTTACCACCGCTTCTGGAGAAGGAGAGCAAACTGCCACTCCTTACTCTGCCATCTTGGATCTCCTCCTCATTTTCCCTCTCGAGTTTAAACTATATGAAGGATGTCTTCCATACTTCTCAATCAATTTATAATTATGTGTAAGCACAGCTCTCCCTTCTTGACAAGGAACAAATGGAAATAATCCCAAATGTTTATAAAAATTTGAGTAACTAAATAGATATACTATTTAAACATTATTCTCTGAGACTGGCATACTAAAAATTAGATGTGTAAATAAAATATTGGCTTTTTGGCCAGCAATCCTGTCTTGTGAGACACCCTTATTCCCTTGCATATTTGTGGAAATAATGAACATTTAGTTCCAAGTAATTTAAAATTTAATCCAATAGTTCAAGGAGACACTTTAGATGTTATTCAATCACTCATAGATTAAAAACTTTTCAGTCTTTTAACTCTCCTACATTTTTCTGTTTTTCTCTCTAAGCCGACATGAGATATGGAAAGAAGAGGATATTAGACTTTGTAGTTGGAGGGTGGGTAGAGACACTCCACAGGTCCTGAAATATGTGCAAGGTTCAAAATGGTAGTGGTGCATCTGCAGGCTGCTGCTGTTCATTGTTCTTCTGAGCATGTTCGTCTTCTTTGATATGTTGTGTTTGCCCTTTGTGAAGATGGGATCAACTCCACAACAAAATTTTGTGCATATATCAAGATTTATTATTCACATAATAAGGCTTTTGGAAGAGAGAAAAGTGGTGTCCTAAACAGATCTGAAATGGCTTAAGAGAGACCAAAGCAGGGGTGACTGGCATGGGTTTTAATTGTTGTTAGGGAATGGGGTGGGGCCAGAATGAAGCTTCCCCTGCTGGGCTAGTCAAGAGCATGCTTGGTAAACCAGCTTCCTTTTGGTATCAACAGGGGTATTGTAGGCCTTCTTATCTGCTTGCCCAATTGTGCGGCAAGAAGGGAATAAGAATAGTGGTGCTTAGAAGCTATTAGCAGTCAAACATAAAAAATGGTGTTGGACTGTTAATTACAATTCACCTTGATGTGTGATGACTGACATGTGCCATATTTCATTTAATTGAATGTGCACTTGTTTCAGTAAGCCATTTTGATGCTCCATGTGAGTTCAGTGCTATGTATTTTGAGAAAGGAAATGAATGCCTTAGTCACTACCAGTGATATCTGGAACTCTGAAGGGGACAAGATGTATTTTGGCGAGGCCTTGTATTATGTATAGAGACATGTGTAATCTTGATTTACAGTTTGGATATCCATGATACAAGAAATTCTGAGTTGTTTACCTCAAAAAGGGCAACCTTAGATAAGGGATTGTTGTTGCTGCCATTGACTGAGCTAGATTGCTAGATCAATGACAATGGCTCAAGAGGCTATAAAAATTGTTCAGATGGATCTCATTGTTGACTATGGCATCCATGGTTAAGATGATTTTCCTGATATTTGTTCAATTTGTGCTAACATTTGGTTCTCATCCTTTATTAAGGAGGTCCTAATTAAAGGAGGAAAGCAGAAGCTCACCATTTAGCTCCATCATGTTCAATGGTGGTAAACGGACTGTCATCTGTAAAGTGTATGAACTCCCTTTCTGGTATATTCAGTTGTTCCAATCTTTCCCAACCCCACACTGTCTTGAGTAGTTAATGGTTCTGGGAATAGCTAATGCTACCCTAGCATTATAGTCTTGGACAAGGGACTGAAGACAAGATGAAACCACTTCCTCCTGCAAAGGGGGATCACCAGAGGGCACAGATTTTGCCCTAGTCCATAGGTATCATTTCCATTTTAGCAAGAAGGCATCAATGGCTGTGCTGAGCTTGTGAGGTGCTTCTTTCATGACCTATCATATAATGGGCACTAGGGTATGGAAGTTCATGGGTTCAGGGCCTATGAGAGCTTCTTTTTCAGAAAAGCCCAGTATATGGCCAGCAATTGTTGCTCTACAGAGCTGAGGAGGGCAGTGTCTTTTATTAGAAGCCTACAGCAACTTATGATCATCATAGGTGGTCCAGAGACCCCAAAAGGCCTAGAAGACCCTGTTTTAATTTTATAGGAAATAGCTGTTTCTTTACATTGTAAGTAATGGAGTGACCTTAGACTCACCAAATAATGCCCAGACATTTAACTGAAGTGACAGGGTTTTGTACTATGTGTGAGGAAATGGCATATCCTTTTTTATGAGCGCCTTTGTGAGTATTTGTCCTGAATCAGTGTGTCAAATGAACTTCCTCAAGGGTGGGTGAAATGTCTTATCTTTGCTATTGGAAAATGTTAGAGGCAATTAAGATCTTGCTTGTAAAGATTGTGTGCAATAGTAGGGCTACTATGGTACACTATGGATAATTAGGTAAAGATATGCTGCATTCGTTTGAATATGAAGGTAAATTGTGGCTGAGAAGCAATTGAAATAGGCAATGAACAGAATATATTAGATAAATCTAAGGCTGCAAAGTTTCTGATTGGATGAAGTCAGTAATTTAAATAATATTGGGTTTGGGGAAACAATGGATGGGAGTACTTCGATAAGATTGTGTAACCCACCATGAGGTACCATTCATTCTTTCCAGATACAAGAACAGGCCAAATTTGGCTGTTAGATGGAGGAACAGTGGAGATAACCAGCCCATCTCTAAACAGGTTTTGTATAATGGTGTTCAATGCTTGAAGATACTTATAAAATTTATATTGGGCCATGTTTACTACTTAACCAAGATGGGGGAGGGAAATCCGTTGGGTCGCCATTTAGTCAAGCTGATTATAAGTGCCAAATAATTAATATAATTTTAATTTATTATTCTTTTGAGCAAAACATCTATGCTTTCTATGAGATATTTTAGTACAGTGAGCACTTAGACCATGGAGAATTTATACAATGTGGTATTCCGATGGTTAAGATGAGACATGCCTATTTATCTTCTATTTTATATTCAGTAACTTACCTAAAGTGAAACTTCTGTGCACCAAATAGGTTATGATTCCATTTAAAATATCTAAAATTAACAAAACACTATATGATTAAAACATAGTAGGGAAGGCATTGACAAATACAAAGTCAAAGATAGAAGCTGCCTCTACAGTAGAAGCAGGGGAAGTGGGAAAGCTGGTAAACATGAAAACATATATATTAATGACCATATTATGCTTCTTGGGCTGGGTTGTGTATTCATGCATATACATTATATATTAAGCTTCATAACTAACATGAATACTACTTGTATTTTTTTGTGTATATTAAATATATTGAAAAGAGAGTATAAAACACAAAATCTAGAGACATTGTAGTAAACTGTTACTATTCTCTTGTAGTTTAGTCAACTTCTGTTTATACATTTTAAAACTATGTAACTAAGCACATACAAATGTAAAATTGTGGTAACTTTCTGGTAAGTCAAAGCGCCTTTCTTTAAGTACCATAGAAAATCATGAATTTTGCCATAAAATAATCATGAATGGTATTAATATTGGTACACTAGTTTCTTGATGATATATCTATGTCCTTAGAAAAGTAATATGAACATTGTAGAGATGTGTTGAAGTGGTAAACTTGTAAAAAGAAAATAGAGATGAAAATATAGATGAGTAGTTGAATATAATATTTCTGGATGGCAACTGTCCAATATGCATGGATAGTCCTAAAATTATATGGACTTGATCATGTAATTCATTATGATGACCTTATTTTAAGAAAATAATCAACAAGAAAAAAGTGAGAGTTGTAATTTTTAATCAGTTGGATGAGCCCACAAATTGTGAATATCTTGGGAAAGTTTGAGCATTCAGGAAGTCTCTTTATTATTGTTTGGGAAGTCTTTGGTTGAGGACTAAGAACATGGCCACTGGATTGCATGTCAAAAACAGATGAAGAATCCTCAGGCAAAGAATCTACACAATAGAAAACATTGGACCTAGAAGACATAAGATAGGAAGAAGTGACTCAAGAAGAGATACGAGGACTAAGAGTCAATCCCAAGTAAATAGTATCTTGATCCTGGAATGATGAACAATGTTAAAGTGAGTTGTTTCAATACTAATTTTAGTAAATGAGGAAACAGAGATGAACAAAAGAGAGATGGAAATAAGATTTAGGGTTGTGATGAATTTGAAGGATGGGTGGAGCTTAGGAATATATGTTGATCTTATGTATGCATCATAGAAAACTGCAATGTAAAAGTCTGTATTTAACACAAAATAAGAATAAATGCCAACATATCGTAGGCATTTTCAAAATGATCAGACCAAATATCATGTTCTTACTTTAATGTTCTTGTTTGATATATTTTCTTCTCAGTGGGATTTGCTTTAGGGACTGGTACCAAACATTAGCATTTCAGGGTCTGTGTGGATCCAATGCAAGGGCTGAAGAAGACAGAGCAATGGGAAATGATTAGTTGTTTTGCAGTTTGTTTTTGAAAACCAGTGAAAGAAATTACATCTATCATTAGTTAATTCCATCAGTTTTTATTGTCTATTGCTTTCATTGTTTAATCTCTCCAGCAAAAACAAAAAAATCAAAACAGTAAAAGTCTTTATTCTAAATCCTTATATCATACCCAAAACCCAAAGGTTGTATTCAACCTACCTTAAAATTTGAATATTGTCGATGACAATTTACTTCAAAAAATGTTAACAATACTGTTTTTTTTTTTTGAGAAAAAATCCATATCAGTGTTTTCAACTAAAGCAGATCAAGCAAGTTCAATTTATTTTAAAAGTCCAGTTTCTCATACCTGCACACTACCAAACTGTGGATAGGTAATTAGGAATTATATGCCATATTTCTAATGCACCTACTTTTCAAAAGGCTATAAAATCTCAGGAATTGACACACACAGCATGGAGATGTTTGGATTATTAGGTAATACTGAAAGGTTTTAAGAAAAAAAATAAATCTAAACTACTGACCTAAGGACAAAATGACCAAAGGCATCATAGATAAAAAGAGGAGCTTGTCACAAAAGTAATGTATTATTTTAAGTAGGCTTATGGAATGTATCCCAATGAAGCTTTCTGTCTTTTCTGCTTTTGTAGATGTGGTAGCTAAATTTATAATTCAATTGAAAATGATATTTTTGAAATTCACCTTGGCTCAGGCATGCCTTAATCTTCATACTACTTATATCTTGCTACAATACTCTCTTTTCTTTTCAGTCTAAATACAAGAGGACATATCATCTAATCATTTTAATTCTTGTGGCAGAGTTGGTTTTTTTTTCAGAAGACACATTTTTATAGTCCTTTGATAAAACGTTCTTTTAAGTTTGTTGAACCAGGGGATTGAAATGGAAACTTATTCAATAATCTGGCCACTAAACTCAAATAAAACTCAAAAGAGAAACAGATATTTATTGTGCATCTGTTTTTTGCAGGTGCTGTTCTAGTTCTGAAAGTTCAAAGAAGAAGGAAACATTTATTCATTCAATTTCTCAGAGCTACTTAGGAGAAACAGACTACCAAAGAAACAGAATGCAATATGATACGAGATGTAAAGTTGGTATATGTACTGTGTATTTCTGGGAGGTCTTTATAGAGTTTATGATGCCTGAACTAGATTTTGAAGGATGATTACTGGTTGGCCAGGCAGCCATGGAGGGAAAGACATTCCAAGAAAATAATATACTGTATATCAAGCACAACAGGGATGAAGTAATGCGGTTTGCTCAGGAATATCAAATAATTTAGTATTGCTTTTATTATCAGATACTGTTGGTTGTCTATCCTTATTCGATCTCCCCTTCTTCACAGTTGGCAGAGGGACATTTTTTCAGGTGTTTATAAATAGCTATTTTCTCAGAAAGGGGAGCCTTTCCCATCTCCACTGCCTGGAAACATTGGAAGATCATATTTCTCAGCGTCGTTACATGCAGGTAGTGCCATAAGACTAGTTCTGCCAAAGCAATGTGTGTAAAAGTGATTTAAACAGTCCCATACCTGACCCCTAAACTCTCCCACAATTTCCTAAGTTTGTCCTTTCTCTCATCTATATTTGCATAGTGGGAGGGAGCCCTGAAACTTATCACCACTTGAAAGAGAATTATCCAGCCAGGAATATCCTTCTTGAAAATTACCTGAGTAAGAGAAACTTTTACTTTTTTAAGACCTGGTTTTATTTGTTATTACTTAGCATTCTATACTCTAATGAAGAAGAAAATTAGCACCATGAAACAGGAGGCTGCTAAACAGTACTCTGTGGAATTGACTGGAAGGATTGTGATCTGTGATGTACAGTAGCAAATCATTTGAAAAAAATGTCACCCGCAATAATTTGTCAGGCAGATGGCATGTCTATTGGTCAGAAGTTCAAGTCAAAGAGGTTGGAACCAGAACTTTATGTAGTATTTTTAGGTCATTTTTGGCTACTTTTTACAAATATCACAAGAATGAAGGAGCTTAGGAATGAATCTGTGATTTGCAAGCATAAATAAAATGAGATTAGAAGTGTACAGTTATTTGGTGACAAGTATCTTAAAATTTAACACCTATAAACTCAATATAGGAAGAAACCTGAAATAAAAACTTATTGAATAACAAAGACCTAGTAAAACATCTTGGTTGAATATGGGGATGAAGTTAAAGACATACTTCAGAATTAAGAAAACAATTCAAAATAACCCATGGCCAAAGAAGATAAAAATAATAGGGAGTACAAAATATTTGAAATAAAAACCACAAAAATATTGCATTTGAAAATAGTTGGGGGAAGCGGGAGTGGCTCAGTCGATAGAGCCCCCGTTTACCATGTGTGAGGCCCCGGGTTCGCTTCCCGAAGCCTCCTTGTGAGGGCAGGCCGGCCCGCGCAGCGGGAGGGGCTGGTGCAGCGGGACCTCACAGCATGGGGAAGATAAGCAGACACGGAGAAGACACACCGCGAATGGACACAGCAAGCACAAGCAGCAAAAATAAATAAATAAAAGAAAAGAAAAGAAAAGAAAAGAAAATAGTTGGAATGTAGCTATAGATATGCTTAGAAGTAAATTTGTAATCTTAAATTCATGGGAAAGAGAGAGAGGAAATACATAAGAGAGCAAGAAAGCTAAAATGTGTTTTTTAAAAAAAGACTTCTAAAAGGTGCCAAAGTCTGGCTTTAAAGATTAAAAAAATAGGAAAGTCAAATGAAGAATCAATATTATGAAAGATATACTATCAATATTTTATTAATATAAATTTCAATGTTAAGATAGAGTTGGGGAATATTCCTAGAAATCAATAATTTACTTAGAATATAACTTACATAAACTGATGCATGCAAAACATTTAAAATTCTGGGTCTAAATATGTTCTTTTTTAAAAAATCTTTCATTAAAATCTTGACCACAAATAAATATCTAGTATTAAATAATTTATTGGAAAACTTTAGTAAACTTTTAAGAATGTCAACTTAGTAAAAACTCTTCCAGAACAATAGAAATGGAGGGGACATACTTCACAATTGATTTTTTTTAAAAAAATCAAATTTTATTGATACATATTAATAAAGCATAAATCTATGCAAAGTGTAAAATCAATGGTATTCAGTGTAATTACATATTTGCACATTCATCACTTCAGTTATTCTTAGAGCATTTCATTATTCCAATAATAATAATAAACAACAAACAAACAAAACTCATCTCCTCTCAATCTCTCTATGCTTCCTCTGCTGTACATAGCTGCTATTCTTTTTCCTTCTTTCTAGTATTTTCGTATTTATATTTTGTAAAAATAATCTTATATATGCAATATCACCCATATTCGTGTTTTACATGAGGTTTTACTATCTTATACAGTCCCATGTTACAGTTTTTAGCTTTCCTTCCATTAATACACATGACCATAGACTTTACCTTTCAACCACTGTCATACCCATATAACTCTGCTAGTTACAAACACCATGATATGCTTTCACCATTTCTATTCATTTCCCAAGATTTACAAATAACATTTTTACCAATTCTGCAAAGATTAACCCTCAGCTTTCCCTTTTCTACCCTCCTTCTATTTTCTGGTGACCTATATTCTAATTATTAACTACATGAGTTTACACAATACATTAGCTCATAATAGCACAATCATACATATTTGTCCTTTAATGTCTGTCTTGCTTTACTCAACATAATTTCTTCTAGGTTCATCCATGTTGTCATATGCATCACAACTTCATTTCATGTTACCGCTGCATAATATTCCATCTTGTGTACACACCACTGTTTGTTTGTCTATTCATTGGTTGATGCACACCTGGGTTGTTTCCAACTTTTGCCAATTGTGCATTATGCTGCTATGAACATCATTGTGCAGATGTCTGTTCATGCCTCTGCTCTCAGTTCTTCTGGGTATATACCTAGTACTGGTATTGCTGGGTCCCATGGCACATCTATATTCAACTTCCTTAGAAAGTGCTATACAGTCCTCCACAGTGGTTGTACCATTCTACATTCCCACCAACAGTGAGTAAGCGTTCCTACCTCTCCACATCCTTTTTTTTTTTTTTCAAAGATTTTATTTATTTATTTAATTATTTATCCCGCCCCCTGCTGCTTGTGCTCGCTGTGTCCATTTGCTGTTTGTTTTTCTGTGTCTTCTTGTCTCCCTTTGTTGGGTCATCCTGCTGCATCAGCTCACCAAGCTGAGCGGACTGGCTTGCCTTCACGAGGAGGCCCCGGGAATCGAACCCGGGGCCTCCCATATGGTAAACGGGAGCCCTATCAATTGAGCCACATCCGCTTCCCTCCACATCCTTTTTAATAGTGGCCAGTCTAATAGGTATGAAATATCTTATTGTAGTTTTGATTTGCATTTCTCTAATCACTAGTGATATTGAACATTTTTTTTATGTGTTGCCATTTGTATTTCTTCTTTGGACAATTGTCTTTTCAAGTCTTTTGCCCATTTTTAAAATTGGGTAGTTTGTCTTTTTATTCTTTTGTTGTATGATTTCCTTGTATACCACGGATATTAAACCCTTATCAGATATGTGATTGCCATTCTGAGAACTCAGAAATTGACACCCTACAGTCAAGTGATTTTTGACAAGGCAGGCAATCCCTCCCAGCAGGGCCAGAGCAGTCTATTCAACAACTGGTGCTGGGAGAACTGGATATCCTTACCCAAAAGAAAGAAAGAATACCTGTATCTCACACCTTATACAAAAATTAACTCAGAATGGATCAAGGACCTAAATATAAAAGTGACAATCATAAAACTCCAAGAAGAAAATGTAGGGAAATATCTTCAAGATCTTGTGGTAGGTAGTAGTTTCATAAACCTTAATGTAATGCTAGCATTAAAATCAATTGTGACAAAGTCCTTTGAGGTGTAAAAGTGTTTAATTTTGAGGAGGTTCCATCTGTCTATTTTTCTTTTGTTGCTTGTGCTTTGGGTGTAAGGTTTAAGAAAATACACTGGAAGAGCCAGGTCATGCAGTAAAGTAAAGTAAAAATGTAAAATGTATTAGATTGGAAAGGAGGAAATAAAATTTACACCTGCCATTTTGTTCAGAAGAAATGGTTTTGTTTATAAAATCTGAAAGATATGCAGATAAACTATTAGAATAAGTGAATATATGAAAATTCCTGAATATGAAGTCAAGGTACAAAATTCAACTGTATTTCTATATTCCAGTAACAAAAAGTAATCATCAATAAAAAGGCAATAATTATTGTTACATGAATGAATATAGCTGATTCTTACAAATAAAATGGTGATTGTTGACAATACTTTGGTTGATGACTTGGATTATGGTTGCAAAAGTGTTTTTTATAGTAAATCATTAATTTGTGTATTTGCACTTTTATATGTGTGTTCTTTTTCACACTTAAAAAGGTTTATAAAAGACTAGCTTTTGTTAGTAAAATAATGAGTGTCATCTTGCACTATCAGGAAATGGATTACACAATCAATACCCTCCCTGTTACCAAAGTCAAATCCCCTTTCACATGTCGCTAGGAAAGATGATGGAAAAGGAAACACCTCCCAGAGCACCATCACAATATCTTCCCAGTGGGATCGCAGAATTTCTAGGAACCAGTCTCTGCTCTCTCTCTGCCATCATTACCATTTTCAAATGGGAGTGTGTATTAAGGTTACCTTAAGGTTCTTTTTTCACAAGTATAAACCAAATGTATGTGTGTGTGTTAGGGACCTTACATGGAGGCCTGTCCACAACCTGCAGTTCTTAGACTGTGACCTGGATATTCAGTTGTTTTCCATGGAGAGAAAATTGCTATGCTCTGTGTGTGGAAATAAAAGTCAGTCCTTGATTACAGGAAGGGCAGTCTTGCACACAAAATGTTAGGTATTCACTATGTAGTTTTATTCATTGTCCCAGTGGGCTCAAAGGAAGATATTTCTTTGCCTTGCACCTGAATTGGTCCTAAATATTAATGGCCATGTGATGTATACCACCTCTAGTCTGAACCTAAAATCTCCGATGTAATGCTCCACTTGTTTTGCTCTCTACTGGCTAAGGAGCTAGAGGAAAAGTACTCAGAGACAGTCATTTCACAAAATGGGAAGGACCCAGATCCCTGAATCATCACATTGAGGAAAGATCCCCAACCAAGAATATCTAAATTGGACCATGTATAAGAACGAAACAAACATATTTTGCCAAGAAAGAAACAAAAAGATTCCATGATTTATTTGTACCTGAAGAAAAATAGCTACCTGCCTGATTAATAGAACTCTCATTTTGCATTCCTGTGGGCATCCAAAAGGAAAATCTTGTAAAATATTGACTTTCAGCTAGTTCCTAGAGGAAAGTCACATTTATGACAGAGTTAAACTTAGGTTAAATTGTAAATTAAATGAGGTTTATCTTTATCAGTTCCTTAGACTGGTTTGTATCTCCTTTATCCTGACCTCCATCTCCAAGTAGCCAAAGAATTCAGATGGCTGTACGCTTTCTACAGTAACCCATCCTATTGATATCCTTTACTGCTTATGATTACCGCTTTCTGTGAGTGGAGCCTTACCTTAGGCAACACGTACCCATGCCATGGGAGGGATACTTCCTTCTCTGAAATGTACACAGTCACTCTGGGAAGTCAGGAAAAGCCTGAGGCCACCATTATCACAAGTGCCACCAAAATCAACAACCATTAATGCAAAAATGCAGGAAAAAGAATAGGAAGAGGATAATTACTGATATTTTCTTGGCCCTTACTATGACTAGGCAATATGCTAAGTGTTTTGGTGCCTGATATTATTTATTTTTTACAAGAATTCTGAGAGATAGAAAAAATTATGATTAAATTTCTACATAAGAAGGATATGGGTCTCAGTAATATAATGTAACTTACCAAGTTGGAGGGATTCATATGTTTATGAAGAAATGTGTAAAATAAATAAACCAATTGGTATGTGATAAGAAAACAAAACATTTAAAGTTTTGTTTTCAGAAGAGGACAATCTGGCTTCATATATAACCTTGCTTTAAAAATACTGATACTCTATATATTTTTGTAAGGCTTTTCCATTTACAAACTTCATGCATATAAATCATCTCATCCAAATTTAGCAAACATTTTTAAGTTGATAATACTCTCATTGTATAGAGGAGGTGACTGTGGCTCAGACATTTCAAGTCACTCAGGTAGTAAGCAAGCCAACCAGAAAGAGAAGCTAGGACGTTCTGATTCTACATCCCACACACATCTTCTTATCCTACTCCATGATTAGCTTGGATTGGTAAGAATTTGGGATGAGGTACCAGTACATTTGGGTTCTGGTTTTATCTCTTCCTCAACATTGTTATATGACTTGAAAAATATGACTCAATGTCTTTGTACTGCAGTTTTGTCTTCTTTAAAGTCCCTTTCTATTCCATATGTCTTCTTCTTTTTTTTTAAAGATTTATTTATTTATTTACTGCCGCCCCCCTCCCACACACAAATTGTTTTTTGTGCTTGCTATCTGCTCTCTGTGTGTTCTTCTGTGTCTGCTTGTCATCCCTTTAGGCGGCACCGGGAACTGATCCTGGACTTTCCGGAGTGGGAGAGAGGCACTCAATCTCTAGTGCCGCCTCAGCGCCTTTGTTTGCTGCATCTCTTATTCTCTCTCCTCTGTGTCTCTTTATTTTTTATTGTGTCATCTTGCTGCGCCATTTCTCTGTACAGGCCAGCACTCCTACTCACGCCAGAACTCCTGTGCAGGCCAGCTTTCCTGCACAGACCAGCACTCCATGTGGGCCAGCTTGCCTTTGCTAGGAGGCCCCAGGAATTGAATCCTGAACCTCTTATATGGTAGACGGGAGCCCAATCACTTTAGCCACATCCGCTTCCCCCACATGTCTTTTTTTTTCTGTAATTTTAGCTTAGATACTAGGGACTGATAATGTCTCAAAGCATTAGCTCATTCCTATGGCCCTTGCATTTAAACTTCATTTTCCTAATCCAAGTTGAATAACCAGCTGGCAATTTTAAACAGGGTCAATAGGGAAATATTTTGATATTAAGTTTTATTTTGAAGTCATTCAAATCTTATCCCCTTCAACAGTAAAACCATCCCTGTTTGTAGAAAAAGTACACATTATAAAAAGACAGTGTGTGTTGAATCATATTTTTATAAGATCTGAAAACTAGGGAGTTGTATTTTCTTTTTCAATCTGGCTATGATGTAACAACTTATGACATGCTTAGCAGTCAGCAGAAGCAACTGTCACTGCTATTATAATTTATTAGCATCCCTTTTTAGATAAGAAGCATGATGGGCTAACATGGGATCAGGAAGAAATCTGCCAAGTCATTGCCTTGCACCTGGGGCTCAGCCTGTTGCTAGTCTTAATAGAGCATGCATAGTAGTAAATCTAGACTGATTATTTAAATGGTGCTGTCCATTGCTCCTGCTTTCAATGAGGGGGAAAAGAAAGATCCTCTCTGAAATTCAATCACCAGACAGTCAAGACTATCATCAGTTAGTACTTAGATTCCCTTTCCAACTTTGATTCCACAAACATTTATTGAGCACCTGCTACACATCAAGCAGAATGCTAGTTGCTAAGAATAAAAAGATAAATTGTTGCTGATCTCTAAAAGCATTCACTCTAGTGGAGAGAAGGACAAAGAAACACATAGTTACTGTACACCGAGGAAAGGGTTAACTGAGTCGTGTGGGGTGTATATAGGATGTTCTTGTGGGAGCACAGAAAAAATCTCACTATAACCTTGTCTAACTTAAGGACAAAACCAATAATGGAATGCATAAAACGGGACAATTAGGACTGTAAATATTAGTTAGAGCTCATTGATCTAACACATGTTACACAGAACACTCTTGATGCCTTCAGGGGAGAACATTAGTTTCCTTGGGAAGCTGCACATGTCATACCTTTCATATCAGCCTTTGAGATTAAGGGAAGGTGAATATCAACATCGGAGTGTTTAGGAAGCCTTCATTCACTCATTCATTCATTCATTCATCCATTTATTCATTTCTTGGTTTACAGGCCACTGGAATAAAATTGAACATATCACAAGTGTTAAAATCAATAACTATGAAAAAACACAACTGGAATTCTTTTGTTAAACTTCACTTATTTGCAAAGATGACTGCAAAAAGCAGGATTGAGGGAGATAAGAGAGGGAGAGACCAAGTGTGAGAACATAATAAACTCTGATACTTTCAGTTCTATTTCAAATTGAAATGATGCTTCTTCCAAGACGGTATTACTCTGCTGAGGAATGAGCTGGCTAAACAGTTCCATCTCTGATCAGTACACCCTTTTGCACATTAAGCCCATCCTTTAGTCAAGCCCATTGCCTCTGCTAGAAAAAAAACAGCCCAGCTTGTGGCTGGCTCACCCTGCAGAGAGCCCATTTCTTTTGCTCAAATTGAACTCGGCTCTCGTCGTGCAAATCACAGCATCTAAACAGTTCAGCTAATGCTGTTTCCAAGCTCTGCCTTAACGGGGCTTGGACTCAAAGCTTTTCATCTGACCACCTTGTAGACTACAAAACACATTTTCAATATATATAAATGGTGTTATGTCTCCCACCGTTCTGAGCTCTCTGTCCTGGAATGCTGCTTTACCAGTCGGAGAACCTTTGTTGTAGGAGCTCACTAAAAATGTTTCTACAATACCTGTTAAATGGAAGCGGGGTGGGATATGGGAATGGTGGCAGGAATAGTGAGTTTGGCGGGGTTCTCAGGGGAGTTCCTTGTGATACCACCCATTCCTGTCAACATTTGGATGATGGATCTTCTGTAATGCAATGCATGCTAGCAAAGCACTGCTGAGGGGTCAAAAAACCCTCTCCCACTTTTGATTAGGACCATTGTGTGTGTATGTGTGTGTGGGGGGATGGTTCATGTCTGCAAGTCTGAGATTCCTAGAGTGGTGGATATGGGCCCTCTGCCTCATTCAAATCAGAGCTCAGTGGCACTTGTAAAACAATCAAATGCCAGCTGCATTTCCTCCTGAGCTCTTGCCCTCCAGGACACCAGTATCAGCATGTAGTAACTCCTGGGTGGCTATTTCAAAGCCTGTAGTGAAGTTCTGCTTTCTGGATGAGCACACATTAATCTTCACGTAAGGCTTTACATTCCTTTGGGCTCCAGCTATGTAGGTGTGTTTAATGAGAGAATGGTAATGGAAGAAGAAATGAGAACTCTCAGCACCTCTAAAAGGATTCTGAAGAGATGCCAAAACCCCTACAAATATGGTAGAGCTGAAATGTGCTGATTTCCAACAGGAAAAGCCACTGTGTTGTCTTACTCTGTTCATCACAATCTCTGTGAGGGTCCTTTATGGTTGAGGATCTGCTGGCACTACTGTTGATAGGGTGACTTATTTCACATGTGAAAGTAATTAGCAGGTAAATGTGTGCTATGTGACAGGACTCTGCCTCTCAAACTGATTCTTGTTGAGGCTGCCATTTTTAAGGGCTGCACCTGCTTCCTGTAAGCACCCCGTATACATTTTAACCAGAGTGTTGTTTTTTTTATTTTATTTCTTCCTTTATTGAATAGAGGCTTGCTAGAAAAGTTAGTTGCAAGGACTATCCTATTTTCCCACTGGTTTCTATTATGTAATCAGAGCTGTATTGCTACAAAACCAAAAGAAATGACACCTTTCCACAAGATGGAGTTAAGGCCATTGCTCAGGCAATGACATCCTTGACATCCTTGGCTTTGCAGCAAGTCAGCACGGTTATGTCAGAAGGGAGTTAGAGTCTAAAGTATATTATTTTCTTTGTTTTTTTTTTTTTAATGTTGATTTTCATTATATTTGTAGAACGTTCTTAACTCCCTATTATGAGCTTGGCTTCTCTTCTACAGGAATTCTATAGTCTGCAAATTTTTAAGGCTTTTTTATTGTTGTTGTTGTTTAACTTTAACATGGGTAGCTTTAAACACCAAGTTTAAATCTACTTTTCACACTTTTTTGAATGTGCAGTTCTGTTGGGTTTGAGTTTCTATATCTTTTATCATACCTAATGTTTACTGACATCAAGATTTCTTATTGTTCATGCTACAGGATTAAATGTGATAAGATGACTAGTCTGCATGTCTACACCCAATGTAGTCCAAATACACATGGTCTGCAATGGGTTAAACAAAAAAGTGCCAAGCTGTTCAAGTAATAGAGTTTTCTTCATAATTCGATAAAATGATACCATCAATAACCAATGATGTTGAGAACACTTTTTCAGGAAGCATGTCAGCATCATTTTCTTAATGCCCAAAGCATATATCTTTCCACTTTCCCTATGCAAAGACTAAAAGAAGCTGTTTACGGAAAAATATGCCTATAGCAGGAATTTATTTATTAATTGACTAAAAGCACAAATCAGTGAAAAAATTAGTAAGAAAGTGTAAATCTAGAGCTTTAGAAATAAATGATAAATATCTGCAGTGAAATTGCAGATGTATGAAGAAACATGCATATTAAGAAATCAAGGAATCTGTGAATAGTATTGAAGTCGTAACCAAAGGAAGTGATCATTCCATCATGGAATATTTGGGGATAAAAATCAGGGAATAATGTAAAACCAGAATGATAAACTCTGACAATCTAGACAAGACAGCTGATAGCATTCTTTGAATCACCTAATTCACTAATAGAGATTCAATATCAACACTGAATCTATTTGGATATTTACATATTTTCATGCTCCTATTATATACTTGGGAATATATTATATATAATAAAGTCTATCAAATTCTGTGGTTATTAAAAAGTCCCTAATTAAAATACTTTTTCATGAATGATTAGCTGGAGATGTCTGTGCCTCAGTAAACAAAAACTTTTCTAATTTTATTTTATAGACTGATTTTAAATAATACTTTTCACTGTATTTTATATTACCATATTAAATTTATTTATATGGTAATATAAAATAGATTTAACAAATTAAGTAATGTTACTATAGTTTAATAAATAATTGGAGACATTTACTTAAAAGAGATACCTGTGTGACTCACATATATTTACATATTAGGTTTCATTTCAAATGTATGTCAATAAAAGTATGTGACCATTCCTATTTGCATGTTCTGATAATTGCTACAGGAACACATGTATATGTTTCAAGCATATGAAAGTGTAATTGTTACTTAGTGATATGATAGATTTCAAATTTCCTGTGATAGCAAGCTAGAGCATAATTTGTTAATCACTTATTTTTGTGTTTCATTTACTGCTTTTTTGCAAATAAAAATTAAGTACCGGTATGGAATAATAAGGTTTTAATATTTTCCTCCCAAGACTCAGACTCTTGAGAATAAAATATTCACAAATAGCACACATAGTTAAGTATTAAAAAAGAAAACTGAAATTCAGCCTTTTAGAAATGGAAAATTTAGAGTAAACAGAACTTGTTTTTATCCTATCCAAAGTATTTGAAATATTCCAGGGTAAGGGCACCGCAAACTCCTTGATTTGCAGTGATAAACATGCCAAATATTGCCATTTGTCTTGAGTAATTTATATTAAAGTTATTGGGAACCAAGCATCTGAAAACCAACATTTGTCATTTTATACAAATGTCTGGCAAATTTTCATTACATTTAATCTTCATGCTGTTAGGTTATAGGATTTTTGTCTTTCCAATTTACTAGCCAGATAAATGAGGGAGGATTACCTCTACTGGAAATTTAACTGAAAATGATTTGGCTGCCTGATATTACTGAATAACAGCCTGCAAAAAGTTAATGTACTTCTGACACCCACAGTAGAGAGAAATTATGCTTATAAATTCAGTATGAAAATAGTAGAAAATAAATGAATCTAGATTATGAAGCTGTACTATACACAAACACCACAAATAGAGAAAAAAGGAGCATTTCCATTTAAAAATATTTTCTGCTATATCTTCAGGTGATTCAGTGTTCACATTATGATATAAAAACTTGAATTTTTAAAAATAAATTAGGAACATGAAATATACATTTTCACTAGGTACTGTCCCAGTGTGATTTGCACTAATAAACATGAATGCTTATCAGCTTTTACAAGGAGCACTTGAATTGACTTGATTTTTATTTGAGGCATTCTATCAGAGGACCATCACTACCAAGGCCATCATAAATTGAGAAGGAAATTCAAAATGATAGACAATTACTATTTTTTCTAGAATAGGTTAATTGCCACACCACTATACCCCATTTAGGGTCAGGGAGAATTGTTACATCACAGATTAAGTAATGTTTTTTTCTCAACAACAGTTGCACAACTGAAACTCTAGAATCTACTTCAGATATATTAAATTATGGAATCAGAAAGTGGGTCCCAGGGATTTACGTTTTTAAAAATACTGTTCAATTGTGAAAGATTAGGTTATTCGCTACAAGTCTATAACCAACTTCCTAGAATTGTTTCTGAGTCATTCTTTTGAAATTTAGTGGTCTGATGCAGCTTCCCAGCTCCTTTGGCTTCCATTTCTGATGTGGTCATAAGTCAACTGCCAGTTGAAACCCCCCTGCCACTTGAAACCTTAAGGAAATTGTGCATAACTCCATTTTCAAAGGACTACAGAATTTAGACAACCTTCAAAATTTTGCCAATATCCAGAGGTCTTAGAGTCTCCTACATTTTTCTTTACTGGAATCTGGTGTTTCTCAACAGTTGTCCGTGTCTCTTCAGCACATCAAATCTTTCTCTTGATCCCTATAAACCCACCATCCTCCTCCCCCATCACCACCACCATCAAGCACATCTATCACTCAGGCAGAGCACAGGTAAACTCAGAAGCATTTTCAGAGGGTGTTGAGAGCCCTGGAATGGGTCATATTTCAATGTGAATCAACTTCTGCCATTTACTTTCTTCTTTTCTCTTCTCCCTACCAAAACTGCCACCCCAGTGAACTAAGTATTCTTCTGTAACTTTGGTGAAATCTACATGCACATTCTGAAAAGGAAGGGGGGAAATGGTAAAATTTACCATCTATTGTGAACTAATTTTCAAAATATTGTTCCATGAAATATAATTCTCACTGAGCACTTCTTGTGCTGGGTGTTAAGGTGATTACACTTTCTTAAAGCTGTTTGCAATTTAAACCATAATCACAGGGCTTTCTCTTATGAGAGTAAACACACAGAGCTCACAGGAAATTAAGACCTCCTTAACAATTTAGAAAAATGTGCAACATTTAATTACCTGTATTCTTTCTGAATGTATTCTTTTTATCAGAAATAAAATAATTGATGACTTTATAGACAGAAACCATTAGGATTTTCAAATGACTCCCTTCTCCATTCATTTATTCTGCCAAGGTATCAACTCACAAGCTCAATGTTCGGTACTATTTTAGGCCCTGGAGATCTGGAAACAAAAACAACAACAAGAGAAGCAATGTGGGTAAGAGAGACAACAAACAACGTATATATTATGTTTCATATAATCGATGCAAGGGAGAAAAATAGTGCTTTAAAGGGGCATGGGGGGATAAAATTGGAAGAGCAATAAAATTTTAAGTAGAGTGGTCAGGAAAAAGGCTCAGTGAGAAGATGAGGAAGTGCAATGAGATTGTAAGGAAACAAAGTAACCTAAATAACAAAGAAGTTCCAAACCCCCAAGGAGAGATGAGACCCAAGAGTTGTCTCACATGTTGCTGAAAATGAAAGATAGCAAACCATAGATTCAAGAAGTTCAGGAGAGCACAAGTTCAGAAGACTATACCAACATATACCACAACTGTTCAGGAGGAAAAGGCAGTAGCCATACAAGTGGGCAAGAAAAAATTAGCTGAAATTTTAATGAATCATTAAAGGCCAAGTGTAGACTACAGTTTTAGGACAGAATAGCTGAATGTCTCCCACACAGCACAATGAGAATTTTCATTCACTTCCAAGTTATTCTACACCTGCCCTGGCCCCCTGCTCTCCATGGCCTTTAACCTAACGCTCCTTAGAAATAATGGAGACAAGGCTGAAACCTGGAGAGAGACCCCTTAGGTAGTACAGTTTTTCAGGAGAGGCTCTGAAGCTTTTTGGAAAAAGGCACAAAGCCCTGCCCACTTCTCCAGACAATTGTCTCCTACAAAGTGTAAGACATAAGGTGCTGGGGGATCGGCAAGAAACTCTGACACCCTCAGTTTATGAGCAAAAATCCACTGAAGCTGGAGGAAAAATAGAAAACAGTCCGTCGACCCTTGGGGAACTGAAAGCAAGAAAATATTTTATGTCTATAAGAAGAAGAAGTCTGCTACTTCTGGGAGAAGAACATAAAATACACCTCTCTTTCACCTCAGACCAACTATGAATTCAGGGAAGAGTTTGACTACCATGAGATGGAAACCCAAAAACACTGAGAAAGTTGCCCTCTAAGGTCCCAACACACAGGGCCTGCCTAAGACAGACTAATGCTTGATGAGAGCAACAGAAAATTCCCCACAGTCCACAAGAAATCTAGTACTGAGTAAGGAACAACAGAAGCCCACCATTGGGGGAGGGATAAGAGAGTGGAGAGAAATCTCCTCTGTGGTGCAAGTAAGCAGGGATGACTGAAAATTGAGTATAATGCACAAAGAAGCACAACGTAACAGCAACTCACAGCCAGAGAGTCTCTGAAACCTGTAGTACTTTTACAAACCCAGCTCAAGTATTGACTAAACTGATGTATTCTCCCACCCCACAACCCCCACCCCATATACCTACTAATGGCCTGACAGCAGAGGCCTGCTTATTTCCGGGCTTAAATATTACTTACTTCAACCTTTACTGGTCCTCCTTCAATGTTGGCATTAGTGTAAAAAAAAAATGAGTTATACAAAAAGCAAGAAAAAATACACTAAACTGAGCCAGACTCAGAAATAAACCAAATTTTGGATCTATCAGTCAGGAAATTTAAAATAACTATGTTTATCATTAATTCATATGTTTAGGAATCTAGTATAAACAGTGGGCAACAGGAATGAGCAGTTCGGCAATTGCAGCAGAGATGAAAACTATAGCAGTGTCAGGAGGAAATTGTAGAAATAAAAAACACAACATTAAAGATGAAAACCCCTCCAATGGGCTCATCAATAGACTCAACACAACTTCGGACATAATTGGTAAACTTGAAGAAAGGAAGAAAGGCCAATAGAAATTGATAAACTTGAAACCAAAAGAGAAAAAAAGAATAAAAATTAAAACAAACAATATTTCTACCACAAGGAAAATGGATCTGGACATCCAAGAGCTGTGGGAAAAATTCAAACAATCTTATTGGAGTCCAAGAAATTAAAAAAAAAAAATTTAAACAGGGCAGATTAATATTGACACAGAAAATGGTGGGACTTTAAAAAAAAAATAATGAAAGACACCAACCATTTCAAGGTGTTCATAAAAGCACAAGCAGGCAGCATACCATCAAAACTATACCAAACATATCCAAATGAAACTGCTGAAACTGAAGATACAGGGGAACATCTTGAAGGCTGTCAGAGGAAAAGACATATTACATATGGGGAAACAAAGATAAGAATTCCAGCAGACAACTTTTCAGAAATCAGCCAAACCATAAGAGAGTGGGACCTCTTTAAAGTACTGTAGGGGAGAAAGCATGTCAATTCAGACTTCTACAGCCAGCAAAAATAACTTTCAAAAAATAAAGGCCAAATAGAGATTTTTTTTCAGACAATAAAAAGCTGAGAGAATTTGATGTCAGCATTCTTGCACTATAAAAAATATTAAGGAAAGTTCAAGGAGCTGGAATATGATACTCAACAAAACATTACTCTGCACACAGAAATGAAGAGCACTGTTAATGGTAAAATAAAGATATATAAAGGGCATTTTTGTTGTCTTTCCTTTAATTATGCCAAATGATATGTGACTGTTCAAATAAAAAATGTTAATAAATTTTTGTGTGAAGTTTATGCCTTACAACGTAATAAAATATATGGTAACAATTGCAACAATGTTGAGAGAGGAATTAGAAATAACATAATTCTAAGAAAATTGTGCTTAATTACATTTTCCTTCTGCTACTTTTGAAATGCATTTAATTTTTAGAAAAAAATAAGTGATTATATTGGTACAAATAATAGGTATACTGAGGAAATTGGTAATACCTTGGACCTTAGTGACAGCAACACAAAGTTTTGTGTATTTGTCAGATGTGAATTAGGCAGCTCTTCATGCTATGACTCAGTGACCCATGTTGTCTCAAACTTACAGTTATGTCATTTCAATCTGTATTCTCAAAAGTCAGCACCGTAAGGTAACGGAAAGCATAGAGTGTCATGTGTAGGCTTTTTACTGTCTCTGCCAAGCTTTAGGAAATAACACTTTCTTTGGTTAGAACAAGTTGCATGGCTCTGCCTAAATATGTGAGCTGGGAAGTATAACCATCTTGTGCCCAGGAAAGGGAGGAAAGCCAGGCATAAATGACCACTAGTATTTTGTCATAGAGTCAATTAATATATGGTCAACATATTGCTTCATTTGATAACAAGTTAATATATTCATAGTGCCTTAAAAGCATGGAAATGCTCCTTTCTTTCTCTTTCTTTTTTCCTTCCTTCCTTCCTTCCTTCCTTCCTTCCTTCCTTCCTTCCTTCCTTCCCTCCCTCCCTCCCTCCCTCCCTCCTTCCTTCCTCCTTCCTTTCTTTCTCTTATCTATCTGATTATAGTTTATAAAAATGATCTTATTATATATGAAAAACCCTGATACAATTAGTATGGATAACAAAAAATGCCTTAGTCTTGATTTTTTATGCAATGACTACTTGGACAAAGATTGAAGAACATACTACATTAATTTATTTCCAATTTTTCCTCTCTTTTAAAAACAGTTTAACAGTTCACTCTTTCTTTCTATTTAATGGCAGTATTGAATATGGACACAATATTTAAAATGTATGTGTAAAGCAGTGATGATTTTAAGCTGTATGTACTGCAGAAAAATATGTTTTTAAAATTAATCCACTCTAGTTTGTTTGTTTGTTTCTAGTAATGGAAGAACTTGTATCATTAATATAAAGGCATTGGCCACCAGAGGTTCTGAGGGAAGGGAGAGGGAAGAAAAGGCACAACATGGGGGCATTTTTGGGACATTGGAATTGTCCTGCATGACATTGCAATGACAGATACAGGCCATTATACACTTTGTCAAAACATATAAAATTGTGCAAGGCAATGTGTGAACTATAATGTAAACTATAGTCCTTGGCTAGTACAATGCTTCAATATGTGTTCATCTATTATAACAAATGTAACACACTAATGAAAGATGTTGTTAATGTGGGAAAGTGTTGGGGGGGGAGGGGGGGGAGTATATGGGAATTCTCTATACTTTTGATATAACATTTATGTAATCTAAAGTTCCTTTAAAAATAAAAAAAAATAATCCATTCTTGTTGGTGTGGACCCATTTTAAATAGGATCTATTGTTGAGTAGGATCTTAATTTAAGATGTACCCCATTTCATTCAAGGTGGTCTTAATCCTTTTACTGGAGTCTTTTACAAGAAAATGAAATTCAGACAAAGAGAGATAGCCACTGAATCAAGAAGTTGAAAGCAACAAAGTCAGGAAGAGAAGGAAGAGGTCAGCGGACTCCAACATATGCCTTGCCGGGATTGATTGCAGTCAGTCTTCAGGAAGAAAACATTGTCTTTATGATGACTAGATTTGAACATTTTCATGGCTTCAAAACTGTAAGCTTGTAAGCTAATAAATTCTCATAGTTAAAGCCAACAAAGAATACTAGAACAAAAGTTATATATCTTAATGAAGCATAATAACTGTCGGATAATGAATTTTAATAATTCATCCTTAACTTGTTGATATAAAGTTTCAGATGCTAGAAAATAATAGAATTTTGGGGAAATAATAAATCAGTCTCCATGACTTGAATTTCTAAATTATGCTATTCAGGTCCTTAAGTTGTCTAAGATGGGTGATTATAAAAATATGCTTTTACCTTTCTTCCAAATACCTAGTCCCTAAAATCAAAGGCACTCATTTGAAATGATGACAATTAATAATTTTTCTTGTTTTTGGAGTATGAATCAATTTTGAAAGTAAAAGTCTTTCTGGTTTTTCCTCCATCTTTCTAATTACAACATGACCAAAGGAAGTGTTTTCCTTTTTTTTAAAAAAAATTGAAGTTTAGAATATTTCTCCAGAAAGCTCTGCTAAAAGCAGAACTAAATTAACTTCCACATGAACTTATTAGTTGGGATATGCTGCACAACTTCCAATGTAATGAACCAAGATAGTTAACTCTGAAATTTCTACAATTCTCAAATTTGTCACAAATCACTTTTGAGAAGAGGAGAATAGGGGGACATGATTTACTAGTTTCATAAGAGTTGATTGAAATTTTTGCTCTTCTGCTAAAAGCCCAATATTCAGAATTTCATTTCATTTCCTCGGGGTAAAAATAAACATTATTAGCCATCGAATTTTTGGAGGCTTTCATAGTTAAATTTCCCATTAGATTTTAAGTCCTTTAAGTGTAGAGACTCAATTTCCTTTTTGGTCTTCCATAGTATCTATTTTTTTTTTTTTCTTTTTTTTTTTTTTTTTTT